>MJUU01031238.1:248253-282852 GCA_002080025.1 Modiolus philippinarum
ACACATTCATTCGACGTTGGGACAAAATTTTGAATGACTGTTCTTTCCGACTTCTCAATCTTTTACTTAATGACATTACCCATCAAAAGAAAACTATAAGCCGTGAAGTCAAAGATTTATTAAACAATTGTGAAAATAATCTCCTAGCTGTCTCTAACATTAAACACCGCTTAGGTGAAATTACTGAAATAGAAACTAAGAAATTACTCAAAAAGCAGAGGACAAAATTTTATAGAGATGGAATTATACCTTACAAGACTACCTTTCAGACAAACAAAAAGAAATCACGGTCACGGCGCTTTCGGCGAAAACATCAGTCACCTAAATCCAACGTTGTTGTCAATCTATCAAGCACAAATTTGAGTACAGCCGAAGTATCACTGTTGTGCAAAGGTTTGAATTTCTGTCCCAATCCTTTAAAAACAAATGAACATGAACTCGAGGAAGACTTTGATCAATTTGCCAGAAGACTACGAATCAAGGAATATTTTGATTCTAGGAAAGAAGAAAATGAAGAATCTTCTGATGATGATTTTGATAGTGATGAAGGTGTTGAGATCCCTTAATTCACTAAAAAGAGTAGCTGGATTCCGAAACCGAGCAAAAACACCTGACTCGAATCTGTTATAGATATTATTAAATCAGATATTAAACAAACTGTAGACATGTTTGTACCTAAAACTGACAATTTGTCAAAACAGGAACGATCAGCCTTGAAAATCTAAAAGAAAGAAACGATACACTCATAAAACCAGCAGACAAGGGGAGTGCAGTTGTCATTTTGAATAAAACAGATTACATTCAGGAAGCCGAATGACAACTTTCAGACAATAGATTTTATAAAAAAAAAAACTGGAATCTGACCCCACTTTTGATTTTGCAAAAAAGATAACAGAAAGACTAGAGGCTATGCATGAACACGGTCACATTGACACTACCACCTTCAATTATCTTATTCCTGAAGATCCAAAACCTGGTCGCTTCTACCATCTTCCAAAAATCCACAAAGAAAACTACCCGGGCAGACCTATTGTTTCAGCTAATAGTCACCCGACAGAAAAGATATCAGAGTTCGTTGATTTTCATCTCAGACCGTTTGTGGAAGATCTCCCCTCACATATCCAAGTTACTACTGACTACCTGAAAAAGAATGCAACAGCTAAATCTTCCAGTGAACACAATACTTGTTTCTATGGATGTAACCTCACTTTACCCCAACATTCCACATGATGATGGCATTGCAGCATGCAAAGAAGTTTGGGAGAAACGTACTTTCAAAGAATCACCTACTGAATGTCTAGAAGAAATGCTCACATTGATTCTGAAGCATAATAATTTCGGCTTCAATGGAGAGCATTACCTACAGGTCAATGGTACAGCTATGGGAACCAAGATGGCCCCATCTATTGGCAACATTTTTATGGGAAGTATTGAGAAAAAGCTGCTTTTAACCACTCCTAAAAAACCACTGTCTTGGTTCAGATTTATTGATGATGTTGATATGAAATGGACACATACCGAGAAAGAACTAGACAATTTTTTTATTCATGCCAATTCTATTCATCCCTCTATCAAATTTACCCATGAGGTGTCTAAATCAAAAAAATATCCTTTCTTGATACCACCACTACTATCAAAGAGGAAATTATTTCCACGGGCATATATTCAAAACCGACAGACAAACATCAATATCTGTCACCAACAAGTTGGTGCACCACCCAAAACACCGTTTTAATAGCATACCATTTAGCTAGTCCATCAGAGTAAAACGCATTTGCTCATCAGATAAAATCACTAAGAAAAACTGGGGATTTAAGATACCTTCTAAAATCAAGGGGGTACTCTGACAACGTCATGTAAAAAGGGTTCAATAGAGCATGTCAAGTCACCAAAGACGAGCTCTCTCAATATAAAGACAAGAAGGTCCATTACAGAGTTCCCTTGGTCCTCACCTCTGATCCTTCACTGTCAAAAGTTTCGAGCTTGGTTCGACATCACTGGAAGGAAATTGGAAAATGCAAAAAACTATCCAAAATGTTACCGAGCTACCAATCATTGCTTTTAGACGACCAAACACTTTGGATACCTTGGTTCCAGCGAATCTCCCCCAAAACTCTTCACAACTTGGCCAATGCAAACCTTGTGGTGACAAAAGATGCAAGTGTTGACAGCAAATGCAACAAACACAGACATTCAGTAGCAGAAAAACGGGTAAGGTATACAAGGTGCTCTGTAATGTTAATTGTAAGACACATAATGTCGTAAACCTCATTGACTGCCAGGTCTGTGGTCTACAGTATGTGGTTGAAGGTGTCCGGCCGTTCAACAAAGGAATAAATAGACACCGCAGTGACCTCACCAAAAAACCACTCCTGCCTGTCAGTCAACATTTCAAATTACCTGGGCATTCTTTGGAAGATTTTGCAAGATCAAACGTGACCATCATTGATCACGAGCGGGTTTGGAGCGATAAACAGAGACAATCAAGAGAAAGCTTCTGGATCAGAGAGTTAGGTACATTATACCCAGATGGCATTAACCAAAATTCGTAGTAATTTGTTTTTATCCCGTTCATTCTAGTTTTCAATTTCACAGTATTTGTTTATATATATCTTATTACTGTTGTGGTGTTTGGCGGGGTTAATTCCCTGCCCCTCTCTACCCATTTCCCGTCAGCAGTCAGTACTCATTGCCCCTGTTTGCCCTTTAACCTTAAATATCATTTTATAATATGTATTATAATTATTTATTAATATTTTTGTCTCTTTCCTCATTCAGCTAATATTTTTTTTGTTCTCGTTCTATCACTAGTATTGCTCACTGGACGTTTTAACTGAACTTGCCAATCAATCATATTTGTGGGGATAATCATTTACGAAAAATATTTTTGACAGTCTTTTTGTGTAAATATTTATGTTGTGTCCAAGTAAAATATCTTTGACATTATATGTATGTTATTTTAAAAATTATTACGATAAATCATTACATCATCAGACGCTGAGGAAGCTAGTCGGTCAAGCGAAAGTTTCGTCATTTGATCAATTTAGGACTTTTAGACTTATTGCCTAAAGTTTTCTTTAATGAATTTATTTTGATGTTGTTGCGTATCATTTCAGACGTATATATATATATATATATGAGGCAGTAGACTGAAGTGAACAGTACACACATTTGAAAGTTGATTAATTCGAGGGCTACCTGGTTCTTTATCAAAACACACACAAAAAAATGAAAATAAATTGAAATAAAACCTATTTACAGAGACTATCCTACAAATATATAAACAAAGTATCGACAGCTACATCATGGACGCTGTTAACTACAAGTGTAACATGATAAGGGAAAAATATATTTTTTTCAGTGTCTGTACATAGAATCTTACAAAATTCTTATTGCTCTAACGGCTATAGAGCAAAATCTGATAATATAGCAATAAAAAATAAATTGATAAATAAATAAATAAAAATTAAAATTACAAATTTGGTAGGGCGGAAATTTAGGCTTTGGTTCTGTAAACTTTTAAGTTAATGCTAGATTTAAGTTTTTGCATTCAAAATCGTTCTTTTGCCTGTCTTTAGGTCTCGTTCCAAGATTTTTTTTCGTCAATGGCCACAACCTGTATTTCAGTCCAGCTATGTCCAGTGGTGTAAAAATGGATCGCTGTAGCCTGTGATTGTTTTTTCTGTATGTGATTGCGATGTGAATTGATGCAAAGATTGTGGGAGTTCTTTGTTTTAGGCGTGATATTATCGAGAACAATTTGTGTGACACGCAACACTGTATTTGAATTTCACTGTTTCAGATAAGGCCCTATTTCGATGAATTTGCATCTCGTCAGTGCAACTCGAATCTAAGAATTGCAAAACCGCTGCCGAAATATTACTCTCTCGGTAGGGCGTACAAGACTGATGATAGGTAAATTTCCGGTCCCTCGATCTTGAATAATGATGCTGCATACAGGTTATTTATTGGTCTTAAACACTTAACACAACCAAAATTTCCATAGTTTGTATTAACTCACTAGTACTTTCTGGGTTACATTGATGATCTTCAGGTGAACAGTAATACCTAAGTACCTACGCATGTCAAGTGACGTTACGTACAATTAACGACATAGTAACGTTAAAAATAGAATTAACGCTATAAAAAATGATTTAAAACGAAAGTAAGATAGTAAACTGAAAATTAAAAATCAAAAACCTTTAGCGCCCATTTCAAATAGGTTTAAATTTTTTTCTGAAGGTTTTGAAATAAATGCAGATTGCAAAAATGATAGCTTAATTTTCATAAATTTAGAAAGCAAAAATGTTAGATTTTGATAGTGCAAAAATTTTAATATGAACAAGTACACCATATCTAATGCAATATAGAGAACATATTCCAAGCCTCCTTACTATAGTTCCACAAGGTTGTTTACAATCTTTATGTGTAAGTGTATATTTAATTTTTAACCTACAAATGCAAGCTTGGTATAATAATATCTCGCTTTATGTCGAGGATGAGATGTGCTATTTCGGTGTGTTGTGTTTGTCCATTTGGAACAAATTCTCGTTACAGTTGTCTTGGTAACTATTAAAGACACAAATCTATTATTTGCATTTCCAAACTTGTCAGAATTCTATATCTGCACTTTGTCAATTATTGCAATTGAAAGCATTAAAGAGAGTAATTTTTATTTGCAGAAATATATCTCGGCAGCAATCTTAAAATCTTAAATTTTATCAAAATGTTTTGTATCATCATTCAACCGTTTAGACATTACTTTCTTTTTGATACTTGATTCCCATTATAGAGTATATTTCGTCAATTTTTTCTCTTCAATGGCAGTTGATGCAAGTTTTTATCGTGCATTTTCAGACCGGTCGGCATACTATTTCCTGTTGACCCGACTTAAATTGTTAGGTGCAGAGGTTGTTTCCATAATGAACACTGGGAGTACTTAAATTATTCCTCTTTCTTTCCCGATTTTATAACAGTTCCCTTCGGTCGATCGAGGAGACCTTTTGAATAGTTTTTCTGACTATTCAATAGGTCTCCTCGATTGACCGAAGGGAACTGTTACAGTATCGGGAAAGAAAGAGGAATAATTTACGTACCCCCCTGGTAGCTACCTTCCACCCACAGCTACCCCATCTGTCTGCTATAGCCCGTGACTTTATGCGAATTCTTCATGCGTCAACAAAAATGAAAAAAAAATTCTTGAACCTCCGCTAATATCATTCCGTCGTCCCAAGAATCTGAAGGATATTCTCGTTAGAGCCAAACTACCATCACGAGAAGATGGGCAATTAAAAATATGTCCCGACAATCGTTGTCTTCTGTGCAAATTTAGTTCTTCTACAAAAATTTTCAAGAGCACAGCAACCGGTGACACATACCAAATATTTACCAATTTATCCTGCAAGACAACTTAAAAGACTTTATATTGAATTTTACTGCAAATTTTGCAAACTCATTTTTTTTTCTTTTATTATACCAATCAGATAAAAGTTGAATACTAATATATGTTTATTTATTTTTTTTTTCTGTTAAAGTTTATAATGCTGTTTGAGGTACATATCGAAATAATTTGTGTTTAGATGTTCAGTGTGAAAACATGACCACGATAAATCAAGATCAAATAAAGCACAGTACGCATGCCCAGTAGAATCTAGCCGGCTTAGGCAAAGCTCTCTGTCATTATACATTTACTAGATTTTTTTTAGCAAAATACAAAATTGATTTAAGGTACTGAGGTGGAAAATAAAAATACAGTGTTTCAAGAGCGAACAGCCAAGGACTAAAAAAGGTTAAATTCTTAAATAAACTTTTTTTTATTAAACTTATTTTAGAAGGGTTGCTATGAAAGCAAAGAAATTATCACTGGAAAAAATATTTCCAAATGTCAGGACATGTCAGTACTAAACTTTCCGTGTGTAGATTGCGCGGCGATTTAACTAACCCTGGAAAAGTCAGCACTGTAAAACAACAACTATAACTGAGTAGCTATGGAGAACACTATATGTATATATAGTCTCCTAGAGTACAAAGAAAAATATAACAGAACAGATTCCCCTTGTACTTACATGCCATTCAGGCATAAAGCCGATCTCAAGAGATCTATATAAATCTTATGATCCCTGCTTGACCAAAATTCTTATAGCTCTTAACATCTTGACACAGGCCAGACGAATAAAAGACATACTTGCTACAGCTAAAACAGTCAAAAAGCTTTACCAACAATAAGATGGCTACAGACCTTGTGTGTAGCAGAAACCGTGCATGTCGCAGAGCTGTTAATACCGCAAACACATTTTCTAGCACTGTTACTGGACAACAATACACTGTTCATACGAACGCAAATTGAAAATGAAATACACTATTTATGTTCTTATAAGCAAGATAAGTAAAAGTATGTTGAAGGTCTTCGATAAGCTCTTAAGGTAGATCGAAACTTATACCCGGCGCATGCGATTGGCGCATTTGCGAAGTCGGATGTGGAATTAACTTGATTTTCAAACCGGATTGTTCCTTATTTGCCCTTTTCATTGTGACGTCATAATAGATTGACGTACACTTTCCCGCGAATTAGCTCCCTTTTACCGTGATTATTGTCTGTTTTGTAAACTATATAAAATATATCTCTTAATCAAACGGTGACATATAGATTTTATCAGCTCAACTTAAGCTGAAATGTATACCTCTGAAATAAAAAAAAAGAAAAAATCTATTTATTGTTTATTTCATATGAAAGCTTAACAATAAGCATGTTTTCACAATTCTAATATATTATTTGTAAATATTGCTGAAAAATATTGAATTTGGCCTGATTTCCAAAAAATACTAACTTTGGTCTGATAACAGAAAAGATTAACAGTGACATATCATATCATTTTACTCTATTTTTGAACAAATGTGCTAAGAACTACAAAATATCTTCAAAATAAAAAACATCTTTCTGATATTTTTATTAGGCTCGAACTGACTTAAACAATCACCGTTACTTTAATGTGCAAGAAAATGAGGGTTCTCGTACCATATATCAAAAAAAAAACTCCGATTTGGTTGAAGGACATTTCATTCTCGATCATTGCAAGTAATTCTTGGATAAAAAGAACCGCAAACTCAGAGAGAAATTTTGGATACACTAGCCTAGAACACTTGAGCCTGTTGGACTTAATGACACTTAATGACACAATGACAAAGATAATAAACGTTTGAAATGATACAAAGAAGACAATTGTTTTTTAACTCAGTTTTTGTTCTGTCTTTTTTGTGTTTTGAAATATTAACTTAAAGTTTACAAATATATCTTTACTTGTGTTCTTTATTATTTTTATTTATTTGTTTCTTTTTTTAACGTTTTACATTTTTTTTAGCTGGCAAAAGAATTCTCCGTCAAAAATCTGTCAATCAGTAAAGGCAGATGTTGCAAGGACTGAAAACATCAATATGATGAAAAGCACACATCAAAATCAAACAAAGCTTTTGTTAAATACTCACCAAAAAATTTAGTGGCCACAGTTTCGCATTTTCAATACAAATGTCCATAGGTTTTCAATATATGTTTTACTCTATCATGAACTACCCAATCAGTCTTGAAACGTCGTGTCTCATGGTTTGGAGGTCATCAGGTTCGAACGTTGAAAAATGTCTGTCGGGTCGGTCTTTAATCTTGTCATGCTTCCTCGAAAAAAAAGAAACATTTCTGAAATTTCAATTTTGCCCCAATTTTTACTTGCCATGGAAACAAGTCAAATTTCAGTCAGAAACTGTTTTAAGGGGTGTTGTAATCCATGATTGCTTTGTCTTGATGGTTCAAACGACATTGTTAATCAAAATGTTGCGAAACATACTCTTTTAAAATGCAAAAAATACTGAAATTGCATAAAAAGCAGTTAGTTTCGTTATGCTGTACACGTGTTTCAAGGAGTAAAATTTATGATAAAATCAGAAGTCAATATATTCGAATTCGACAAGATGTGAATTCCAGTTTCTCTGTCAATTTTCAACATAGATTGTATTCAGTCACAAGAATTAACAAGTAGATAAAAATTTCAAAGCCACGATTTGAAAAAAAAGAAGGATTTTTCGTATCTCAAAAATGAAAAATTTTGAAATGTCGAAAATTGCACAAAATATTTGTTATGGTAAATGTATTCGCTGTACAGAACTTCTTGTCGATCGAATAAGTGGTTATGCTAATGCTTTGACGCGACAAGAAAGGTACACTATTTTAAATGCATATTTAAACTTTTTTGCCTAGTATATTATACTATAAGCACTATTAATATTGTATTGACTCTGCAAACATGCAGTCAGCAAACAATAACAGAAGTGAGAAATGCAATACTACATGTATAATGAACCAATTTTGTTAAAGTGATAATCTAGATGCACAAACAGCATTGTCTATCTTTAATTGTTTGTCATCTGAATTATTTGATTTTTTTTTCATGATCACAGAGATCTGAGTAACAATTTTTTAACAGCAATACATAAATCAACATTTGATCGACATTCTTCCTTATATTCAATGTAAGTAGACATTACTGTTATGCACGGATTGATTCAGCATTAGCACATTTTTCTCTACTTAAATAAATCAAGGTTTTCTTGATTCCGATAAATGGTATAACCTAAGGTTTTTGGAAAAGACACTTTATTCTATTATCTGTTGCATCACTATATGTGTGAATATGAGTAACAATCATTATTGCGGTAGTTTTTCAGGCTTTCGTTTAAACGGAATTAAACTACGCAACGTAATGTCTAAAGATATTTAGGTAGATAAACTGAAAAATTAAGTTTTGTTTCGGATACAAAAAAAAATCGACAATAATGGTCGAGCCCCACTAGTGGTAAAGTCTATTATTTGACACAATATTTGAAGTATCGGAAACAAAACTTCTATAAATCTTTTTTATCAGTAATTAACTGAAACATTTGATAGAACAAATTTGAAAAATGAAAAAAAAATCAATTTTCCAGAAATCTGCAATTGCTTAAGCCTCAGTCCCACTGTCACATGTCAAGCTTCCGGTTTTCCTACGTTTTAAAAACGTAGTAATCCCGCTTTATACGTAGCAATGTGTAGTTAAAAACTGCTAGATACGTAACGATACGCAGACCAATCTTTATTAGTCCAAAAATCGGTACGTAGTACATACGTACTGAAACGTACTAAATCGTATTAAAAACGTAGTGATGCGTAAAACACGTAGTTGATACGTATTGAAACGTAATATAGAGGTGTGAATACGTTTTACTACGTTTATACTGGGTGGCCCTTCGTTTGGGTACGTTCTGTCAGGTTTTAGTCTACGCATAAATACATTTTAGCACGGTTTATTACGTTCCATCACGTAATCATACATCTTGCTACGCTTTGCTACGTATTACCAAGTTCAAATTAAGTATGCGTATGTTTTTCTACCACTATAGTCAAACAAACATTATTCTTTTAGGAACAACATGGTAAATCAAAATCTCTAGTAAAAAAAAACAAAATATAACCAACTATAACACATCAGACTATAACTAACCATGCATAGACGATGAAACTTACCCCACCATTTAGAACAAAGTTCTTCCGCATTGAAACAATGTGTGTATCAAAAAAACTCAATAACCTACCAAAAACTTTTGTTAGATCACATCATGAGATGGATCACTTTTTTAGCCTCGGACTTTATTCATATTATGACCTCTATCTTGCACATTCATGATATACATGGAAGAAGGTACATAACTTATCCTTAAAGTAATACATACAGCTTATTCAAAAAATTGACACAAGCTAATTGATGATTATCCAACTTTTTTTTCAGTTGTGCATAAAATTGGATAAATTATCAAAAGTCCAACATTCTAAAAACATTCAGAAAGTACACAAAGCTTTCATGTTTCAAAAACAACAAATGAAAAATACTGACTTTTGCTTTTATCTATTTCTTTAAGGTAAAGCTTATGAAAAGTTTTAGCACACATCAAAACAGTGGTTGAACTGGTACAATGGAATGCACCTACCATATTTCTTCATGTCTGCACTAATAGGTTTGAGCTGTGACGTTGTGATAAAGGGAAAATTCATTCACATGACCAATATCTGTACATGGGTTGAACTCCTTCCATCGTAGTTTTGTCCTTAGCTGATTATTCGGATTTCGTTTGGTTTTATGCATTTTAAACATTTTTTGAAACTGTGGATTTCCTATATCTGGGTTCTGGTGCTGCTGATGAGGAATTAATTTCCGAAATGGCCATACAGCTCATTAAAATTTATTGCAGTTGGAGTTTTCATATGTGTTATTGTCTTATGTTCATTTACTCCATATCCTATCGTAAATTATGATTGACTTGCCATTTTTCCTGCGAACTACCTGATAGTTCAGCAGCGACATCAATTGGAAAAAGCATTCAGGTTAATACCTTTAGGTTCTTTTCAATGAACATCCTGATGAAAAAACGACACATGAAGATGCTCCTCTAAAGGAATGGCATTGAAAATATCAACAATAATAGCAGCTTCCAACAAAACAGTTCAACCATCTGAATAATGTGTACGATGCAACTTTATAATAAGTCAAATGAAGATAGACTTGATGACTACTGACATCTTTGGTATTAAAAATATAATATTAGTAGGTTCAAATAACACTAAAATCAGGCCTTTCAAATTTTTGGTAAAGAAACTCCTTTTCCAAAAATCTTTTTAAAGTTATTTTTTTAGAATCAATACACCATTATAATGCATTGAATCTACAGTAAAGGTGGGGTAAAATAATCAGACACATTTACGGATTCAGGTATAAAAGATAAGGCATTAATTAAAAAAAAATAAATAAATATTAATATTAAACTTTTAAAATGACAGTCCTTAGTTAAATGACGATATAATTTAAGTTTTTAAAAATCACTGAACTGTAAAATATAAAGCATTCGTTCTTTCTTTCTTTCTTTAATTTTTTCCCTTTTTTCATATTCATTTCTTCATATTTAGATTATTAGTATTAATTGTCCTTGGGCTGAAAACATTTTCCGTGCCATCCCCATTTCCGAACTAGGCCCATTTTTCAGTCCTTCTATTTACCAATTCAGAATAAAATATGTTAACACAAATATAACCTGCAGGCCTGGACAGTATAAGATCACTTCATAATTCTCTATTTTTTTAATGTACTTATATGTGGTATCATATTAAAGATTACTTAATATCCTCTGCAGTTAACATAATTTTGGCAATTTTTAGTCATTTTAAGATCTTGCAATTCAAGAATTATACCCTTCCCTCTGTAGAAAAAATGTCTAAGTTTTTTCTGTCTACTCCTTTCAGATAAACAATCCTTGTCATTTGGTGTACTTTTTATGCTTAACTTATCAGTTACTATATTATGTTGGAACATGAAACGACTGAAATCGTTAAAATTTTATTTCAATATGATGTTTTTCGAAAAATGATTTTTTTTTTAATTTCAAATATTATCACAATTTCAACTTTTTGACTATAAAGTCGTAAAAAATCTGAATATTTACCTAATCACTAAATACCGACGTTACTGTGAATTTTATTTCTGCATATGCGCATTTCGACAACTTAAGTCTTTTCAATGCAAATAAAATCTTAACGTTTGGAAGACCATAAACTCAAAGATGTATAAAACTGGTAGAGAGAAAATAACAAATGTGATCTAAATGTAAAGCCAAAATCAGCTAAGGACAGAGCTTTGCACGAGGGAGATACTCCTTAGTTTCAACAAAATTTACAAAAAATTAGATATTGTAAGGTTCCAAATAGAATCGGCTTTCGGGTCAGCAACGAAGTACTGACTACTGGGCTGGTGAATACCCTCGGGGACTAACAGTCCACCAGCAGTAGCATAGACCCAGTGGTAACAAATGATTTTTTTTTTAATTTCAAATATTATCACAATTTCAACTTTTTGACTATAAAGTCGTAAAAAATCTGAATATTTACCTAATCACTAAATACCGAGGTTACTGTGAATTTAATTGCATATGCGCATTTCGACAACTTATGTCTTCAGTGCAGATAAAATCTAAACGAACTCAAAGATGTTTAAAACTGATAGAGAGCAAATAACCAATGTGATCTAAATGCAAAGCCAAAATCAGCTATTTTTTATCTCTTATAATTGCCAATGTAGTAATAATTATGTTATGTAACAAAAGAATTGTTCAAAATAAGTTTCAGACTTAATGTAGGTTCACAAATTTTAAAAAAATAGTCTAAAATTGAAGAAGCATTTTAAAAATTTCAGGTTAAAAATTATAAAAAAGGGTAATGCTTTATGTGATTTCTCGTGTTTATTACACCATAGCTATTAATCAGAGGACAATTTAAGTGGATTTAAACAGTTCTCTTATAGGCCCTTTTCTTCGAAATAATATGCAAAATAGGAATTCAACGTTTTTTTCAGAATTTCTGCTGTTTTGCATTTGAGATCTGAATTCTTCATGAAATTGATATATAACTTGAAATTTTTTATTAAATATGATTTCATTTAAAAGGTATAATAAGATATGACTAAACTACCAACAGTCTCATAAATGTCCTAACATATTACCCCTTCACAAAAATATTCAACACAATTTATTTCATTTGATTCATTTTTGTTTGGCAAAAAAAATCAAACGATCGAACAAACAACCATGAAAAGCTTAAACATTGCATTGAGAATTAGTTATAAATCAAAAGAGGAAAATTCCAATAACCTTTTTTTTTTGGTAGAAATACCTTAAAAACTGATAAAAGCACATTATAGTCATTAAATGGTTTCAATATTATAGGTATATAGCTGTTTTAATAAATGAACTTCATCATAGAATGTAATTATTTTGCATATTGATACAGTTTGGTCAGAATAAATTTATTCTGATCATTTCAATAAACATTTAGAGTGCAATTTCCTTTGAATATCAAGACCATAGAAAAATTACAGGCACTTCAAAATAAATCTATTTTGAATGCAACACTCTCAATGTCCCAATGTCATTTAATAAAGACTTTAGAATAAATTTATTCTGGCCTCTTCAATACCTTATACTTTCACCTTCAGGGCATACTAGACATCTTATTCCCTATAACGTCAATGTTTAAATAAATTTATTTTAACAAAATCAAACTGAAAAAAAAAATGAAGATCCAAACAGCCTACATAAAACTCTCATTACAATAACTTTATAAAGACTTCATAATAAATTTATTCTGACCGAATCACACTAAAAATAGATTTATTCGAAGATCGAATCGGCCCACATAAAAGTGTAATTACAATAACTGTATAAAGACTTAATAATAGATGTATTCTGACCAAATCCCACTGAAAATAAATTTATTTGAAAATCCAGTCAGCATACATAAAACTCGCATTACAATAACTTTTTAAGCAGTCATAGTAAATTTATTCTGACCGAATCACCCTGAAAATATTTTTAATAGGATGTACTGTGTAACAATTATAATTTGGCTGTGCTATCTAAAGTCTCTATAGTCATGCTAGTGTCTTCTGTTGTGACAGGTGATGTTTTTATCCGCTAAGTTTCATTTTTTGACATCTGTACATCCAAGATAATGTCTTTTGCTGTATTATCTAGCGTATATTCGGTGTTCTCTGCTGTATTATCAGACTGAGGCTGGTTGTCGGTCTCTTTTTCATCATCTTGATTCTGCATATTATTGCCTTCTTCGCATTATAGTGATTCATACTTATTTTGAATTTGCTGTTTAGAACCTGTAAGTCCATGAGTGTACTCACCAACCAAGTAGATCTATCCTTAGCTTATGTTGGCTTAACTGTTTAGATACTATTGGTAATTTATTCTATATCAGGTTTTACACTTATATCTGTTTATGGATTTCCAAATGTTTTGATTTGATATGAACTGAAGAGACAAAAGTTTTTTTAAATACGCATACACAGAAACTAAATTAACAGAAGTTTTGGAGTTGGTAAAACAATTCCCCGTGGTAGAGATGTATGCTCATGTGTAATATCTCATGTGTACACTTTGTTCATATACTATTATCTAAGTTTATGTAAATTCTAAAACCATAGGATTAACTCCTATCATCGTAGTTTTGTTCTTAGCTATATTTGATATTACTGATTTTTCAGATTTCGTTTTTGTTTAATGCATTTTAACATTTTTTTGAAATTATGAATTTGCTTTGTTTGGGTTCGAGTGTTGCTGATGAGGAATAAATTTCGAAATGGGCATACAGCTCATTAAAATCATTGTAGTTGGAGTTAACATAAGTGTCTCATGTTCATACACTCCATATCCTTTCGTAAAATATTTAATACAGGAGTTTGTGTTTTATTGCAGCGTGGAGTTGGTAAAACAATTCCACGTGGTAGAGATGTATGCTCTTTGTTTTCCCTAGATATGGTGTACTTGTACATGAGATAATATCTCATGTGTTTACTTTTTTCATTTACTAAAATCTAAATTTATGTAAATTCTAGAACGGAAGGATTAACTCCTACCATCGTAGTTTTGTCCTTAGCTATATTTAATATAACTGATTTTTCGGATTTCGTTTTGGTTTGATGCATTTTAACATTTTTTGAAATTATAGATTTGCTGCTGATGAGGAATAAATTTCCGAAATAGGAATACAGCTCATTAAAATAATTGCAGTTGGAGTTAACATATGTGTTATGGTCTAATGTTCATTTACTCCATATACTTTCGTAAAATATTGTATTTTTTTATTCTGTTGCTATTGTAACAATATTTTCTTGCCTTCGTGAATTAGAAATTCTCTAAAATAAACTAAATGAAATTAAGGAAATTTTGCAGTTGATGTGCAATAAAGGTAATACTTGAGGAAACGTTGAGGAAAGCTTCAGATAAAATTTTGAGATATTGGCATGAAACATATCAAATATATATTTATTTAATAACTACCTGTTTAGGTTTGGATCATATCACTAGCCTTACAGACATGACATTCTTCATTTTTTCAGTGTTTCAGGTTATCTTGGAATCGTCCTAGAAAACTCTCATCAGAGGCAATTGCAATTTCTGTACTTATTATTTATCATTTTGTTTCTTTAATTATTTACTTATTTACTTATACATGTCATGTCTTGTATTCAACTAATTGTATCATACTTCCCCCGAGTTATGGTATGGCTAATTCACCAATGTTTCGATAATTTAAAGGCAGATACAATGTGTCCATATTTCCGGAGTTTTCTTTAAAGTGAGCGATACATTGCAGTCAATTACACTCAAATTTGATATCGGACAGGATTTTCTTAATTGTATTTACTTTTTAGCTCACCTGGCCAAAGGCCATGTGAGCTTTTGCCATCACTCGGCGTCCGTCGTCCGTCCGTCCGTCCGTTAACTTTTATTCAAATATCTTCTCCTCTGAAACTACTGAGCCAATACTTACCAAACTTGGCCTGAATTATCACCAGGGTATGCACTTTCAAGTTTGTGATTTGTATGTCTGTAGACCAAACAACATGGCTGCTGTTACTAAAAATAGAACAAAGTGGTAAATTTCTGGTTTTTTTTGCAAATAACTCGAAAACCGTTACAGATATCAAAAATCTGACTTGGGGGGTAAAATGATCAGCATGATGAAATCTACCCACTGTGCAATTATGAAGAAAATCTGAAAACCAGTCCCGGAGTTATAACCCTTTTCCCGTAAAATTTTAATTTTTTGGATATTTTATTTTTTATTTCAAAATGTGTAACAGATTGAGGTCAAGTGTAAATTGCAAAAATGTTTAGCATATCAAGATCTACCCACCCTGAAATTTTGAAGAAAAACCCTTAAACCCTTGTAGGAGTTATTGCCCTTTTTTCACCGAATTTTAAAATTTTCGTATCTTTCGTCTTTTATTTCCAAAACTATAGAAGATGAAGGTTAAGTGGAAATTGATAAAATGTTTGCCACGGTGTTGAAAATTCTTCATTGACTGCCATTTTCAAAATGGCAGCCAAAAAAAGGCGGGTAAATTCAGCACTGTCCGATTCAATGAAATTTGGTTTCCAAATAGATATTGATATTGCGACTTCAAAACCTGTGTGAAATTTGTTCGTTGACCGTCATTCTGAAATGGCCGCCACAAAAGGCGGGAAAATTCAACATTGTCCGATTTCAATGAAATTTGGTTTCCAAGTAGGTTTTGATGTTGCATTTTCAAAACTGATGTTAGAAATTGTTCGTTGACCGCCATTTTCAAACTGGCCAACAAAAAAGGCGGGAAAATTCAGCATTGTCTGATTTCAATGAAATTTGGTTTCTCAATAGGTATTGATATCGCAACTTTATACCGATGTTAAAAATTATTTGTTGAATGGCCACCAAAACAGCCGGGACATTTCAACATTGTCCTATTTCAATGATTTTTTTCTGTCTAATATATATTGTTATAGTGACTTCAAAACCGATGTTGAAAATTGTTGGATGACCGCCATTTACAAAATAACGTCTCAGTTTCAAAACTGGTGTTGAAAGTGGTCCTTAGCAAGACCGTTTTTTTTTGTCAAAAAAGCCCAACAAAGAACTATAGTAAAACATTATCAGACTTTGAATACTGTTCAAGATATTGGTGGTGTTCGAGGTGCTAAAGTTTGAGACTTAAGATCAATTGCATAACTTACAATGTTACCATGATTATGATAACTGAAAGCCAGGTGAGCGATACAGGCTCCTGAGAGCCTCTAGTTATTCTTGTTTTCAGTGAAAAGATTCATTATAGAAATCATTGGGTTTTTTTTTATATCTTATATCCACACCTATTATAAAAGAGTTAAAATTTGAGATCCAATAATTTGATATACTATAAATATCCAGCTCTTTGAGACACTGGGCAATACTTTTTCTTGTATTTTATTTAGATACCATAAGTGAGGGCTTGAAAATCAGCATCTTTTTTGGTTTGCTTGCTTTACAAAAAAAGGAAAAAAGAACAAAATCTAAGATTTAATATACATAATGTAAATTAAATATAATATGGAATATTTCCTTTAGAAATATAGAAATGCGCATATATACTGTACTTGAATTTATTAAATCCTCAATTGATAATATAACAAATTACCAAAGTTACTGTTATTTAGTTTCTGCAGATATGGATGTGGACAAGTTATGTCTTTTCTTACAGCATTTAATCAAATAATTCTAAGTCAATTAATTTTAGTGCCTGTAAAAGCTGATCAGAGAACAAACACCTCATTGGATCTAAATACAAAATTCCCATAATCTGGCAAGGGGTATAGGAATGATTAATCTGAAAAAATACAATACAGTCCAAATCCGATTACGCATATGGTACAGAATATATATATTGCAAGGATGTGACCATATCCATTATCTTTTAAGAATACTCACTGTTCACGTTTTGGTATTTCTGTCATGTCTGTCTGATTTTGAGACCACTTGAGTTATATTCATTGAAGAGCATTACCATTTTGCACACAAGTCCCCATATTTTCTTTGATAATTTAATTTCATACATCTTTAGGCACATTCTGACAAAATTCCTTTAAAATCCTATTTATTTTGTAACATCTTGATAGACATAGCTTAAGCAGCTGTTGAAGATTATGGATACCTGACAACACATAAAAATATTATGAACACAATATTTTTGATTCAATGCGTCTAAAGTTCTATTGAGATGTAGAAAACATAAAAAGTCACATAAAAAACTCACACCTGATGCAGATTCCTTATATTGGTTTGTGCTTGTATAAAATGTATTTTCAGGTCAAATAATAAATGAACAGAATCTTACCACATTATTGTGGTAGTTGTGAATTGATATGTTAAACTCTCAGCATGAGACCTCTGACAGACGCCAAAGATTTGACATCATTATATACACTATGGTCAGCAATGTGTAAACTGAAATGTGTAAGTCTTATGTTTGTTGACGATCCCGCATCCATGGATCATTAGGTAAAAAAGGATGGATGTAGCGTTGCTCGACAATTAGTAATGAATTCCGCTCAAAACGGTGCTAGGGACCGTCTTGAATTTGCTATGAGGTATGAGTAAAGCTCATTGTTGAAGGCCTCATGGCAACTTCGAGATGAAGAACAACAATAAAAGCGTTGTTCCATTGCTTATTTTTACCATGTATTTGTAGAGACTTTGTCTCATTTGCATTTACTCCATATCCCTTCATTGTTAATTGATGACATAACACCAAATCTTTTACTTCAGTCAGAAGTGTCCTGCTGAGAGTTTAACATCACTTCACAACTACTGAAGATTCTGTTATATTTAATGATAATTATATTATTAGTCCATGGGTTGGAATAACCCCTTCCCCCTAGCACCCCCACTTCCGAGCCCCACTCATTTTTTTAAGTACGCATACATGCCCTCTTCAAAATAAAACATGTTAATACGAGAATAACCTGCACGCTCTTGTGGAATTTGGCCCACCTACCGAAATTTTGGGAAATTTTGTTTTTCGTTCAAGTTTTTCTTTCAGCTGCTTCAAGATGTTGACAAAATGCCTTTAAGTTATAAAAACAGGGTATCAAATGATTGCTTTTTTATTAGCTTCACAAAAAACCCAAGTTTTCAAGATGCCCAATACGTGCCATAGCGCAATTAAACGTACCCCTACCCCAATGAAATATTGGCAAAAAACTGATATTTCCATTGAAATTGTGTAAGTTTGATGGTCTAGAGAACCCGAAGTGCATCTCAATTCCCTATTCTGAAAATTGTTATTAGCTTTTCAATCTACGTTCTTTAATATAAAACAGGTGCAGACAATGTTAACATATTTTAAATGTCCAAAATTTTATTTTCAAATATACCAAATACAGGGACCTTTGAATAATTTCGTTTTTGAATAGGTTTTGTCTATCTCCTGCCTAATATTATTTTTAAGTAGACAAATATCATTTAAAAAGGGTATCAAATGAAAGCTTATTATATTAGCTTTACAATAACAAATAGTGGCCGTTTTTGGTAATATATACATCATAAATCAATAAAACTTACCCCTACCCAAACAAATTTACTCTAAAATTGTCATTTTTTGTCTATTTTTGCAGAACAATAACCGGAAAACGCAAAATGTGTGTTGTATTGGACAATGTTGCATAATTATATATGGATTTTATATTTTAACAGCCATTTTTTGACTTAAACTCAATATTTTGCCCAAAGTCCGCTGCTATATCGTTAAATATGCAAAATCTGGAGCATATTTCTGCAACTATGCTAATAAATTGTACCAAGAGACACATTTGGTGTCTTAAAACATTGCTAAGAAAAACAAGGACTGTTAAATGTGACTCTGATTACAGAAAATCTACCCCTACCCCAATTAATTTTCCCTGAAATTGTCAATATTTTGTCTATGTTCACATAAAAATAACCAGAATACGCAAAACATGTGTTGTATATGACATTTATGCATGAAGTACATCAGAATGTGTTATTTCAACAGCCATTGGTCGACTAAAACTCAAAAAAAACCCAAATTGATGAAAAATGGGAATTTTCAAAATTTCAGATTTGTCCATAGTTCACTGTTATCAAATCTATAGAACAGATCTGCAGATATGCCAATTAATTGATTTAAGCGATACATTAGAAGTCTTAAAACATTGCTTAGAAAAACAAGGGGTGTTGAATGTGACTCTAGAAACCAAAAATCTTACCCCAACCTCAATACATTTCCCAAAATTGTCAATATTTTTCTATGTTGGGATCAAGAATAACCCCTACACGCAAATTCTGCGTTGAATATTACAAAATTGCATGAATACTATCATGATTTGGTATTTCAAATCCCAGTTGTCAGCTTAAACTCAATATTTTGTCCAAAATTGAAAAAAAATGGAAATTTTTAGCATTTCAGGTTTGTCCAAAATTCACTTTTAAATCATTAAATCTGGATGATTTATTTGCAGATATGCCAGTTAATTGTCTTTACCGATACATAATGTTATTTGAAAACATTGTTTAGAAAAATAAGGGGCGTTCAATTTGTCTCTAAATACTAAAAATCTTACCCCTACCCCACCAAAGTTAAACTTAAAAATCTCCAAATTATGACCGTCTGTACATATAAATAAACAAAGCATACCAATGTTTTACTTTCTTTGCAAAAAATGCATTTGATACATCATAATATGTAATTTTGACACCAAAATATGCATAAAATTGAATATTTTGGACTATAATCGTGAAAAATGGGAATTTTCAGTTTTTCAGAATTTTCCGAAACTCAAAAAGTTAAATCGCTGAATAACTGCCCATAAACCGGGCGCATGATCTTATTTTTGATAAATGGGCGGCTCTGTGTGTTTTGGTGTTTGAAAATGATAGGTCATTCAACCTTTATACAATGTTACAAGCTTTTCAAGCTAAGTAAAATGAAATAAATTGTGTTGAATATGTGTGGTAAGGGGTAATATGTTGGTAATTTATGAGACTGTAGTTAGTCTAAAAGGCTTAAAAACATAATTTCTAATTGCTAAGATATGATGAAACGATATTTAATCATCATTTTTAAATTAGATATCAATTTCATGAAGTGTTTGCATCTCAAAGTCAAAACAGCAGAAATTCTGAAAAACGGAAAATTTCCATTTTTCATACAATTTCGGATAGAAGAGTCGAAATCAGACCTTTTGAAAAGTTTTAATCTATTTAAATTATCTTTTGCATGTCAGTTGTAGTGAATTATATGCTAGAAATCCCATTGAACATTATCTTTTTTTCATTTACAGCCTGAATATTTCAAATTTTCTCTTAATTTTTAGGGGAGGGGTGCTAATTTTGACAATTATGAACCTATAATATATCTGAAACTAAAATTTTTGCGTATTATTTGTTCCTTACATATGATAAATTATTATTTCATCGGCAATTACTAAATATATATTCAGATTTTAACGACCCTTAAGTCAAAAGTCGAAATTGTGAAAAATCTAAAATTCCGAAAAATTCCATTTTTCAAAAATTTTATAATGAAAATCAAAATTTTATGGACTTTAATGGTTTTATTTTCCAACATTGTATCTAAAACTGATAAGTTAGGCATAAATAATAAATACTAGTTCAAATGATGAGGGTTGTTTATTTGAAAGGAATTCACAGCCTAAAATCGACATTTTCACATTTTTTTGCAGGGGTACGTGTAGAGTTTTTGTATCCCCAGATAATAAAATTGGAGTCAAGAATCCAAACTTGTGTTCATTGTAAAGCATGTTAAATTAGCTTTAATTTGATTTAAAAGTTCAGTACATATTACTTATTTGTAAAAAGTAATGAAGCTTAAAAGATGAAACTTATGTTGAAACGAAAATACAATAATTTTTCGGGTTTACTATAAAAGTGCCCCTATACTGTCTATGCGTGCAGGTTATGTTTGTGTTAACATGTTTTATTTTGAAGAAGGGACATAGAAGGACTGAAAAAAACCGGTATAGTTCGGAAGTGGGGGGACGGGGATGGACGGAAAGTGTTTCCAGCCCACGGAATATATGCTGATATTGGTTTTCATTATGCCATTTAATTATTACTTGAGGTTGTTTGCTTGTCAATTTAATAGGATTTTAAATTAATGGTATGTTTTTTTTAGAAACTGAAAAAGAAGTTATTTAAGTGAAAACAGATGATAGGTTGCTGATGTCCTTTGAGATATAAGTGATTAAAATTCTGGCAGTAAACTGAAATCCTCTAAATTTTCATAGGCTTAACATAAGCTATGTCTATCTATTAATGGATGTGACAAACTAAATAGAAATTAATGAAATTTTGTGACAGTGTCCTTAAAAACGTTCCAAAAAGTGCACTTAAAGTGAACTTGAAGTTCAATTTTCAAGTGCACTTCGCGATCTCTTAGCTGTCGCGAAGTTCACTTTTTGGAATAGGTAGCTATTCCAATGCAGGTATTTTAGCGTTCACTAATGAACTTGAAGTGCACTTGAAAGCTATCGCTAGGATCACTATTTAAAACGAGGTTATGTTTTACATATATATATATAGTTCGATCGCATTTTTTATAAGCGATAACTGAGGTTATAAAAAACTATTTCCACGTAGCGTTCTTTTTGATAAGCAACTGCAAAAAATACCAATGCAGCAATGCATAAATTATTAAACATGTCAAATAATATTTTCCTGCTACAAAAATGAAAACGGCAATCGTGTACAATTATTAGAACGTGTATTCCAGTCTCAGATCCGTTTTTCAACGATTTTATTGCCTCAATCCCGTTTCCCTCTCGCTTGAAAAGGCAAGCCGCACTTCCCGCGTATACCCCATTAACCCAATCTTTATAAATGACAAAAAGTCAGATTTTCATTATGTGATTTAAACTAAATTTTTACAAATGAGCAAATAACTCAATTTTTCAAAATATTTTATTTTATTATATCCTTTTGAAGTAGTTGGTTTTATATGTTGTGATCTGGGACTAATATAATATGTTATATTAATCCCAATTGTGTTACATAAATATGTTTGAAAAGTCAGGTTTATACTAAATCTTTACAAATGACCAAAGTAATTCTCTTTTTTAAATATTTTACTCTATCATACCATTTCGAAAAAGTTTTATATGTCGCAATATAACTTTTTGTAAATCTTTATATAAATATAATTAAAAAGTCAGGTTTTCATTATGCGGTTTATACTAAATCTTTACAAATGAATAAGATAGCTCATTTTTTTTTAAAAAAATTACTTTATCACATCCTTCAAAGAAGTTTAATATAAGGTAATATTTAAAAAAGTTTTATAAAAGGTAATTTTGGGGAAAATACATACAAATGTTGTGTCGCGACAATTGAAATTAGCACCAACATATAATTTCTCCCACTTTTGGATTTATTTTTACAAAAGATGCATAAAAAGGAAAACAGCTAAAATTCAAAATATTTCAGTCTCATGAGGTAATATTGGAAAAAAATAATTACAAATGATAGGTCGCGACAATTGAAATAAGCACCGACATATAATATACCCCCCTTTTGAGGTCATTTTTAACAAAAGATGCATAAATTTAGTATCCCGAGAAAGGAAAAAAGCTAAAATGCAAAATATTTCAATCTTATAAGGTAATATTGTCATTGGGAAAATACACATAGATGCTGTGTCGCGACGATTGAAATAAGCACCAACATATAATATCTCCTACCTTTGGATTCATTTTTGACAAAAGATGCCACAAGTTGGTATCGCGAGAAAGACAAAAAGCTCAAATGAAAAATATTTAAGTCTTAAAAGGTAATTTTGGGAAAAAATACATATAAATGTTGTGTCGTGACAATTGAAATAAGCACCAACATATAATATTTCCCACTTTTGAGGTCAATTTTAACAAAAGATGTATAAATTGAGTATCGCGAAAAAGGAAAAAAGCTAAAATGGAAAATATTTCAATCTAATAAGGTAATATTGGGAAAAATACATATAAATGTTGAGTCGCGATAATTGAAATGAGCACCAACATATAATATCTCCCGCTTTTGAGGTCATTTTTAACAAAAGATGTATAAATTTAGTATCGTGAGAAAGGAAAAAAGCTAAAGTGGAAAATATTTCAATCCTATAAGGTAGTATTGGGGAAAATACATATGAATGTTGTGTCGCAAAAATTGAAATTAGCACCAACACATAATATCTCCAACCTTTGGATTCAATTTTAACAAAAGATGCATCAATTTGTATTGCTAGAAAGGTGAAAAGCTAAAATGCAAAATATATCAGTCTTTCAAGGTAATTTGGGGAAAAATACATACAAATCTTGTGTCGCAACAATTAAAATAAGCACCAACATATAATATCTCCCACTTTTGGATTCATTTTTGACAAAAGATGCAACAATATGGTATAGCGAGAAAGACAAAAAGCTAAAATGCATAATATTTCAGTCTTATAGGAAAATTTTGGAAAAAATACATATAAATGTTTTGTCGCGACAATTGAAATAAGCACCGACATATAATATCTCCCGCTTTTGAGGTCATTTTTAACAAAGATGTAGAAATTTAGTATCGCGAGAAAGGGAAAAGCTAAAATGCAAAATATTTCAGTCTTCTACTGTAATTTGGGGAAAATACATAAAATGCTGTGTCGCAACAATTAAAATAAGCACAAACACATAATATATCCTACTTTTGGATTTATTTTTTTCAAAAGATGCATAAATTTGGTATTGCAAAAAGAAAACAGCTAAGATGCAAAATATTTCAGTATTATAAAGAAATTTTGGAAAAAAATGCATATAAATGTTGTCTCGCGACAATTGAAATAAGCACCGACATATAATATCTCCCATTTTTGAGGTCAGTTTTAACAAAAGATGTATAAAGTTAGTATTGCAGGAAGGGAAAAAGCAAAAATGCAAAATATTTCAGTCTTATAAGTTAATTTGGGGAGTAATACATAAAAAGTTGTGTCGCGATAATTGAAATAAGCACCAACATATAATATCACCCACTTTTGAGGTCATTTTTGACAAAAGATGTATAAATTTGGTATCGCGAGAATGGACAAAAGGCAAAATGCAAAATATTTGAATCTTATAAGGTAATTTTTAGAGACATACATATAAATGCTGTGTCGTGAGAATTGAAATAAGCACTGACAAATAATATCTCCCACTTTTGAGGTCATTTTTGACAAAAGATGCATAAATTTGTTATTGCGAGAAAGTTTTTTCTTTGAAATTACATATGAATTTAATGTCTTTAGCATGAACATATTCCTCGATAAAATACCCTTTTTGGAAAGATTTATTAAGAGTATGTTGTGACGTAAGCATGGAATGTATAAATAAAACAAAGGAATGCTATAATTTATAATTGAATTTAGTTTTAATTTATCAAACATAGATTAAAAAGAGAATGAAGTCGTCGAGTTTTCATACTTTTTGCTTAACGTTAATTTCGTCATATTAATATCACCGGGAATATCACGTGTTTTGAATAACTAAATACCGAAGTTACTGTGAATTTATTTTCTGCATATGCGCGTGATCAATCGTTAAGAGCAATCCAAAGCTGCCACGAAGTTCACTCTAGGCTGTCATTGAATCACTTTCAAGTGCACATGAAGCGCTTTTGGAGACCAACACTTCTAATATATTTATAAACTTATCAAGGTATTATTATACCCCCGCTTGAAAAGTGGGAGGTATATAGTGAATGGGGTGTCCGCCCGTCCTTCCGTCCGTCCGTTACACCTGAGGGTACCGATCTTATCCGCTACTCCTCAATATTTCAAAAATTCTTTAATTTGCAATAAAATACAAATCTGACAAATACTTGACAAATTAATCAGAAATATTTACATTACTTTGTCAGCCAATTAAAGGTGTTCAAATAAATGCCAATAATTTACAACGATTTCCAAGCCATCGAATTTCTTAAAGACATCTTAACATTTACTTAATATTCAATTTACAAGGATAGGGGCAGTTTTTAGAAACCTCCTTTTATGATTTCTCCACAATCCTAATCAAATACAATTAAAGATTACAGTTTTATTTGCAGTCATTTGCACCTTATTCTTAAATATACAAATGTTTTTCGTAAATTTGCAAATGATTGCATATATGTTGATTTGTTTTTAAAAAGAAACATTTGCCCTATATATTTACTATGGTTCGGGCAGTATTTAGAGACCTCCTTTTACAATTGCTGCACAATCCTATCAAATATAATTAAAAATTACAGTTTTATCATTTGCGTCTTTTCGTATAAATGCAAATGTTTTTTCATCTATGTATAAAAAATTGCATATATGTGAATTTGTTTTAAAAAAGTAATATTTGCCTGATATATTGGGGCAGATTTTAGAGACCACATTTTACGATTTATTTTCACAGCTTGCTAAATACAGCCAAATATACCCGTTTTATTTACAATCCTTTCTACACCTCATTGAGGAATGAAAATATATCAGATCAATTAACAAATATTTATTGTGATAAGGATTGTTTTTATATCATTTAAAAACTTGTCTAAAAATGAATTCGTCTTTGCTACAGCATAGATAGGTTTTGAAGACCTACATTTCTAATATATTTATAAACCTATCAAGGTATCATTATACCCCCGCTTCAAAAGTGGGGGGTATATAGTGAATGGGGTGTCCGTCCGTCCGTTCGTCTTTCCGTCCGCCCTTCCTTCCGTCCGTTACACCTGAGGGTACCCATCTCTTCTCCGCTACTCGTCCATAACTACAGGACAGATTTTCATGAAATTTTAAAACAGTCTTTTGACATAAAGGAGATGTGCACCTCCTATTTCAGAATTAGATTTAATTGATTTTTGGGGTTTCCCATAGCAAAACATGGACTTAGCCATTACATTACAAGTGGGTACCCATCTCTTATCCTCAATCCTCCTGAACCACTGAATAGATTTTCATGAAACTTTAGCACAGTCTTGATGACATAATGTAGATGTGTACCTGCTATTTAAGAATTTGATCTGATATATTTTTAATTTCTGGGATCAAATGGGGGGGGGGGGGGGGGGGGNTTATTAGTGAGCTTTGCTCACAGTTTTTCTAGTTTTTTTTCTATCCTTTTCATACTGTCGACAGAAATTGTTAAGGGACCGACCAATTCACCTGAAAGGGGGGATATGTTTTTTTCTGTCCAGAAAAAAAACATCATTTCGGCAGCCAAAATTTTTTTTCACATAAAATCAGCTATAACTTTTTTTTTGCAAAACCATAGCCCACAACCCCACCCCCACCCCCATTCAAGTTAAATGGTTGGCTCCGAATCGTTGCAATAAGTGTATTTGTTTTAAGGAAAGGGGTTCAGGACTAGTTTAAATAATTCTACACTTTCACACAACAGTACCGGTACACCTTTTCACTCATTATATCATTACAACTCAACAAAAATAAGCACGCTGTCTATGATTCAAAATGTAAAACACGCTGATGCAGATTTGGTTTTCACCAGCTTTTAATACTATTCATAAAAATTAATGCCTTTTTTTTTCCACCGAACACAACATTTTCCTGAAATGGGCTGATAGGATAATGATGTTAATAATGTGCAATTAGTCCTATAACATATGTCTTCGCATTTTCATTCCATATCTAGCGTTTATATCAGATTTTTTTTCATTTTTTATTTTCTTTTTAAAGTGCGATACGTTATGAGTCAGTATATATGAAATAGAAACAGCGCGAAGTTCTATATTGTAGGACTAAATGTGCACTGTGACTTGCATTGGTGATTTTTTTATTTAACGAAAAATCAACGATGTTTGCAACTTAAATTTGTACTGGTTAAAGTCATGAATCATGATCTTGTACTTTTTATGAAGTTACGTTATACTTTCCATACATGTAAAACTAGACTGTTTATAGTACATATGTGAATTATCCTCAGTAAGATGCTACGACATCCATTTTCGATTATTCAGTAAGACCATGCTGGGAAAATATGTTGCTACATGTACACGTCTTATATAGCTTTCAAATAAGACATAGACCATAACAATATTTGCTAGCAAAAAAAAATAGAAAAAAAGATATAGTAACAGAAGCCAATGAAAGCTTTCTAGTGAATCATACAGTAAATGACATAATTTACGGTGTATTGTTATAGTGAGAGAGGAATCTCATTTTCTATTCAGTTGTAAACTAGACATAAAAAGGATCGGATACATTGATTAGAAACCTTTAAATTAAACTTTCGAAAAATCGTTCTTTATTGAAAAAGATTCTCTCCTCAATTAACTTCGTACATGTATGTATTTCTTATTTATGTGAAATTTACTATCTAAAAAGGTATTTGTAAGAACATAGATGTAGTAGCCATAAATAGAGTACTCCGGACGATCAGACGTACTATCTTTGTTGCCGATATTTTATCACCCACTTGACAAATTACTGTCTTAGTGTGTCCTAGCGTGCTTCTTATACTGAATTTTTGCACCCTCAGCGTGAGTCTGACTCTGATGTTAGTCAGTCTCGGCAATAAACGTGTCCGTTAGTTATCTTCCGGTCTTACGTTGACAACCACATCTTAAAGAGATGGATGTGGAGGAGGTATGGTGTAGCAATTATGAGTTCGCTGAAATTATGGAAAACAAGAGGCTCTCAAGAGCCTGTATCGCTCACCTGGGTCCTGCAGCACTATAATTCCCAATTGATGGTCAAAATTTGGTGGTGTATGTACATAAAAATTATAAAAAATTTTATAAAATTTAATTAAAATTGTTTGAGCAGTTTCAGAGAAGATTTTTGAATGCAGTTTCCAAACTTAAGGGGCCTATGTTAATCTACATTTCCTGCTTGCAGCTTTTAAATATAAAACTTTGAAGAGGGTCACATAAGGACTATCATATCAAAATTCTACTGAAATTATTCAATCAGTTTCAGAGGAAAAGATCTTTTTATGCATTTCCCTGGGTCCAATGTTAAACTAAGTTTTGCTCTTATCAAAATTCTACTGAAATTATTCAATCAGTTTCAGAGGAAAAGATCTTTTTATGAATTTCCCTGGGTCCAATGTTAAATTAAGTTTTGCTCATATCAAAATTCTACTGAAATTATTCAATCAGTTTCAGAGGAAAAGATCTTTTTATGCATTTCCCTGGGTCCAATGTTAAACTAAGCTTTGCTACTGGTGGCCACGTCGGAAGACGGATCAGCACCAAAGCAACAAGCCTGGTCAAAATCTCACAAGTTTCAATTATGCAATGTTTAAATTGAATCCATTCAATGGTTTTCCATGATATCTTTGTATGCATTTCCCGGTTAGGGTTGAATTCATTGCCGGCAGCCATGTTGGATGATGGATCAGAACTGAAGTAACAACACTTGGTCAGCTTCTCATAAGCAAAGTTCTCTAGAAGAAGATCTGTTGTTAAATTAAGTTCACAGCTGGTGACACTTGGTCAGCACCTGACAGGCATCATTCATGTCATGTTTGATTTAAATCCATTCAGCAGTTCTCTAGAAAGATCTTTGTGTGCATTTTCCATAGGGTCCAATGCTGTCGGTCATGTAAGATGACAGATTGGCACCAAAGTAATAACACTTGGTCAGCACCTCATAAACATCATTCATGCCAAGTTTGGTTGAAATTTTGGTTCAAATCCATTCAGTTGTTCTAAAGTAGAAGTTCTTTGTATGCATTTTCCCACAGGGTACAATGTTAAAATTAAGATCCCCGCTGGCGGCCATGTTGGATGATGGATTGGCACCAAAGTAACAACACTTGGTCAGCACCTCATAAGCATCATTCATGCTTAGTTTGGTTCAAATCCATTTGGTGGTTCTCAAGAAGAAGTTCTTTGTATGAATTTTTCCATTAGGTCAAATGGTAAACTAAGTTCCCAGCTGGCGGCCATCTTGGAAGCGGTAGGAAAACTTGAATGTGTTCAATAAAATATAGTCCTAAACATGCTGAACATTTTGCAATTGAAATTTGACCTCTATCTCAAAGCGTTCTTGCTAAGGACCACTTTCAACACCAGTTTTGAAGTCGAGAAGTCATTTTGTAATTGGCAGTCAACAAACAATTTTCAACAATTGTTTTGAAGTCGCAACATCAATATCTATTTGGAAATTAAATTTCTTTCAAATCGGACAATGTTGAATTTTCCCGCCTTTTTGGCAGCCATTTTAAATATGGCGGTCAACGAACAATTTTTAACATCAGTTTTGAAGTTGCGACATCAAGACCTATTTGGAAGCCAAATGTCATTGAAATCCCAGTTTTGAAGTTGCGACATCAAGACCTATTTGGAAAGCAAATGTCATTGAAATCCGACAATGTTGAATTTTCCCGCCTTTTTTGACGGCCATTTTGAAAATAGCAGTCAACAAACAATTTTCAACATCGGTTTTGAAGCCGCGACATTAATATCTATTTGGAAACCAAATTTCATTGAAATCGGACAATGTTGAATATTCCCGCCTTTTTGGCGGCTATTTTGAAAATGGTGGTCAACAAACAATTTTCAACCTCGGTTTTGAAGTTGCAACATCAATATCTATTGGGAAACCAAATTTCACTGAAATCGGACAATGTTGAATATTCCCGCCTTTTTTGGAGGCAATTTTGAAAATGGCGGTCAAGGAAATGTTTTCAACACCGGTTTTGAACTTCCAACATCAAGATCTATTTGGAAACCAAATTTTATTGAAATCGGACAATGTTGAATTTTCCCGCCTTTTTTTGGCAGCCATTTTGAAAATGGCAGTCAAGGAACATTTCAACATCAGTTTTGAAGTGGCAACAGCATCACAACATTTCATCAATTTACACTTAACCTTCATCTTCTATAGTTTTGGAAATAANAGCAAAAAAAAAAAAAAAAAAAAATTCTGTGAAAAAAGTGCAATAACTCCTACAAGGGTTTATGGATTTTCAACAAAATTTTAGGGTGGGCAGATCTTGATATGCTGAACATTTTTGCAATTTACACTTGACCACTATGTGTTACACTTTTTGAAAGAAAAAATAAATAAAAGGAAAAATTTTGAAAATTTAACGGAAGAAGACCTATTACTCCTAGATGTGTTTTCAGATTTTCTTCAAAACGGTAGATAGATCTCATCATGCTGATCATTTGTACCCAATCAGATTTTTGATATCTGTAATAGTTTTCGAGTTATAAGCCAAAAACTGCAATTTACCCCTATGTTCTATTTTTAGTTACGGTGGCCATGTTTTTTGACCGGCGGCCATGAAAATAACAAATTTGAAACTAGATACCCTAGGGATGATTCACTGAAAGTTTGGTTGCATTTGGCCCAGTGGTTTTAGAGAAGATTTTTGAAAGTGAGAGTACGACGGACGGACGGTCGACGGACGACGGACGGACGACGAACGCAAAGTGATGGCAAAAGCTCACCCTGTCATAGCCAGGTGAGCTAAAAAATGATTTCGGAAATATTTACTGTTTGTGTCTACAAAGATTTTCAAATCCTTTTTCCCCTGGCATATGCGCAAGTTTGACAACTTTAAAAATTAGGTCAAGAGCCCATTGTAGATCCAGTATTTTCGAGAATCACTCGAACTTTTCATGAATGGTAACGTCTATATCAGGAACATATATAAGCCATGTACGATCTCGTTTCTGTATTAAAGTACGCTGGCCTTTTTTTGCAAGACAGTGACAATTTAAAAAAAAAAAAAAACATTTGTTCATCACCATTTTCATCTACAGAGAAACCATTCTTAAATGCATAATCTTTGATGCCAGACCCAAAGCAGTTACATGTACTTTTGGCTTCGAAATCGTCTTAACATAGGTTTAACTTGCATTGTAGTCCATACGGGAATATTTCAATAGTAATGTTGCTTTTTTTGTAGAAATTTAGTAACTTTTTTTCACGGGGGTTGGTAACATACGATATCGATAGACCGGGTCCCATATATATATATATATATATAGTAAAAAGGAGTATATGGGACCCAGTCTGTCAGTATCGTATGGTTCCGGCCCATGTTCCTTTTCTCTTTATTTCTCTTTATAAATTTTCGAGCGGCAACCGTGGCAAATAAATGGCCGAAATATACAGTTGTCATCATTACGAACATTTATGTTTCGTGAACCGCAAAGTCGACAATGTTCTATAAGAATTTGCCAATGAAAGGTCAGACCATGATCTAAAACAAGAAAACAACAGTATATGTATAGAGATAAAATTGTTGTAAAGTTCAAATTCAATTTAAAAACAAAACAAAACAGACGGACGGACCGACAAATAAATAGTGTAAGAGAATTTAATCTCACAATTATGATAACCTCAAAATGAAGTTATTCTGGTGATACACCAACTATTCACCCTTTTTTTTAGCTTGTAATCAAATTCTATCGATTAAATTGGCTTCATTTTTAACCTAAATATCTTTTGTTGTCCTATGTTGCCCTCTTAGTGATTTATACCATCAAAAGGGTATTTGGTCATATAGGTTTTATGTTTAGGAAATAACCGTTACTTGTATAAAATTTGGGTAAAAGGTACCTACCTAAAATGCACATTTTGACAAATGATTATCTTCTTTCCTTAATATCTTTCATTTAAAGATGCCTATTTTAACGGAAAAAAGATGATTATATTGAGAAAAAATACCTTTATTACATTATTTGAACCAATTATCAGGTATTAACTATCAGGTTTCTCTTGATTAAACTTAAATAACCTTTCTTCCGATAACGAGATAACGATTACCTAGTCTTTTTGATTTTGTCGGCAACACACATCGGATATCAGAGGAGACGGATAACAGCTTGATATCTTTGATAGAACAAAGGACATAGCATGGGGTACCACGGGCGGTGTTCGGAGTGCTCTATCTATGGCTAATACATCTAGGAAGAATGAGAATACTCTTCCTACATCATAGCCTTGTGTTTAACTTTATATGGTTCTTTGACTTTCATTGATTCTTAAGATTATTTAGGTTCACCATTTTTTTTTGGTCAGATTTCCCTCTAGTTTGGCCGTAGTGCGGCTGATGAAGAATATTAAAGTTACCGAAATTGTAATCCAGCCCATTCAAATTCTCTTCAGTATTCGTTTTTATTATATAAATAGCGGTGATATATCGAGTTTTCTCAGTTAAATAAATGTTATATTGTCACTGGTGAAAATAAAGGCTTTCTAGTCACTGGATGACGTCTTAATGAAGCGACGTCACAATATCTCTTCAATGTCGTCGTCAAGAAAACATCTGGCGTATTGAAATAAAAAAAATATAATCCACATCTAAAATCTCGGTTTTTGAGTAGAAAATCTATATGATAAAAAGCATAACTAATCGACCATCATGAATATCAATAAAAATGTCACTCGTGTCGATGAACGCAGTGGATTAAACTCGTTGCAGAACAAGTTTTGCAACTTGTTTAATCCTTCTGCGTTGTTCGGCACTCGTGACATTTTTATTGATATACACGACGGTCAATTAGTTATACTATAAATATGTAATTTGCAATCTTATTTGTATTCATTCCATATCCTCACATATAGTATTCAATAAAAAAAAATACCGACAGTTTGTACATTGTTTTTAACAAATAGGGTCCACGAAGGTCAACAATTTTGCAAATAAAGTATAAGATTTGTTTATTGACATTTTTTTTTAAATTCCCCATCTTTATACAGTCGTGTATAATATATCTATAAAGAAATGAGTTTTCTTGTATTTTAGGACTAACAAAAACATGAACTTTACATGTTCTATTTTTTTCTACTGCATTGATTGTAATCCAGATGTATCAGAATGGTCGGCTTTTTTTTTTTTTTATTGCAAGGTAACAATATCCCAAATTTACAGATTATGTAATGAGGACTCAGAATTTTGGGACAGAAAGTTTTATAATCCAAAGAGAAGGCAGTCCGATTGTAGATATCTAGATTCTGGTAGAACGAAGGTCAGATTACTTAATTGGCCTTTCAGTCCGAAAAAAATGAGCCAAAGGATAAAGGAAAGTCGTGCGAGTTACTCGTACGTCAATCCGTTTTCAAAAATCGTCTGTGATTTTTTTTTTTCGGCAAGTGGATAAAAGATTACCATTCCCATATCTTGTGTCTTCACTTCGAAACAATAGGAAACAGAAGGGAAACGGCGAATGTGTCAAAGAGACAACGACCCAAAGGGGAGTAATAACAACTCAAAGCCACCATAATATCTTCAATGAGCGGTGAGGAAACCCCACACCCAACGGCAGGTCGGATTAGGCCCCTAAATAAAGAGTAATCAAGTTCAGCGAAATAAGCATCATCCTAGACTCCGATAGACATAAAGTGAACTAACTAGAAAACAGACAAGACAAACAAAGGCTTAATAAATTTCCTGACTTAGGACAGGTGCAGACCTGCTGCGGCGGGGTTATACTAATATTATTGGGCCTAAACCTTCCCCCTAAAGCCAAAGTGATAAAAACGATCGTAACAACAGTAAAATTCAGTTGGCAACAGGACTGAGTCAACTGTGAAAAATGAAACTGAAAGAACTAAATATACGGACGTAAACATGAAATCACAAGAGACTACTAGCAGTTAACTGACATGCCAGCTCCAGACCCATTACCAACTGACAAGTTAAGTTATGTACCCTCAGTATACAGCTTCCATCAAGATCCCTTCCTGTGAGGAGTTTAGCATAATGATTTCATGCATATACCGGAATACATAACCCGTGTCCATGCAATACTGATTTTAGAAATTTAGAATGTGTTTAGTTTCAATGCAAAGACCCTATCAAAAAATCAATGTTGTTGCCAAAGAAGGCCATACGTAATGACTTGACGACAATACCGTAATTATAGCCCTTATGAATTAGACGATTTAAAGGTTTTATAAGTTTGTTAGGCGAGTGTAAGTATTTTTTACTCTTATGTAAAACATTACCGTAAAATAAGGGATATGAAATGCCAGAAACAGGCATTGCAAGTCAAACGATACTCTTTAGTTTCATATATTTTCTGAACGTTCTTTCGACCGGCACCGAAGAAACTAGCGACTGAAGATATCCATATTAGACTTTCGAGAGAGAGAGAGAGAGATAACTTTTTTTAAACAAAGATACGCAAGTTATTTATATTTTGTAGCTATTATTATATATCCTGTTTTTTTTTTTTTTTTTTTTTTTTTTTTT
>MJUU01031238.1:289027-302413 GCA_002080025.1 Modiolus philippinarum
ATATATATATATATATATATATATATATATATACATATATATATCACATCCATTATAAAATTTTGAAAAAACTGCAATTTTAGAAGGTTTGGAAATAGTACGAAAAGATGACGATTTAAAAACCACCACAAAACATTTCCTCTGTCTAATATTTGTTGAAGAGATAAATGTTGGGCAAATTAAAACATTTAAGAACCATGTCAAATACAATGTTTTGGGTATAATTTGAGATAATTTGAGATATATGTAAAAAAAAGCATATATTTCTTATAAAGTACCCATACAAACAATATATACATTTGCGTTAGCTTTGAACAATGTCGAAATATATTGGAAGCATAAATATTGTTTATCCTCTACAAACGTAACATCAGTTACTGTAAACCGCGGTCTCTAAAAACTGCCCGTAAGATTATATAGATAATAAAACATAAACTTTCCTTAACGCAAAGCGAAGTCAAATAAATGCAGAGTTATGTAAAGGTTTTTAAATATATGCAACATTTGCATACGCGTAATAAACGTTTACACACCTTTGTAAATCGAAGATTTTATGTAGTGGGAGTTTGTGGGCACAACATGAAATGCTCTTAAATGGAAAAAACCAAAGATATCTCAGGTATACCAAAACAGCAAGCATCCTGAAGAAATAATGGATGATGTTGTATCCCTGTAAGCAATATATATAAATATTTTGGACCATACACGTAATTGGACCGTACACATACAAAAATGCATGGTCCAGACTGTATGCATATTTTAAGGGCCCGCCATGAAATGGCGGTGCCCAAGATTAAATCAGTCTGTCCGTCCATTAGTCTGTCTATCTCTCTGTCTATCCGTCAGCGGTTTCTATGTCGTACGATAACTCAAGATTGCCTTCACTGATCATGCTGATCTTGATGATTTTTTTACTCAAATTTTAACTTAACGAAAGGAAGCTCCCTTTTGTTTTTAAGGAAAAGCAGAAAACAATTTTTAGGAAAAAAAAATAGTTTTTTTATATTTTTTAGGGCAATATAGAAAACTTTTATAAAAGGAGTAAAGCTATGCTATATCAATTCCAAGTATAATCAGAAAATGATTTGGGGGGGAACACTTCGATTTTATATGAAAAAGTGTATATTTTGAGAATTAGCCGAATGTCGTACGATAAATTAAAATTGTCTTCCGGGATTTATATGATTTTGATGCTCAAGGTTGAATTTGACCAAAGGAAGCTCCCTTTCGTTTTTGAGGAAAATCGGAAAATGAATTTTGGGGAAAAAACTTCATTTTATATATAAAAAGTGCATATTTTGAGAATTAGCTCTATGTCATACGGTAACTTAAGATTGAATTCAGGGATTTTAATGATTTTGATACTCAAAGTTGAACTCGACCAAAGGAAGCTCCCTTTTGTCTTTGAGATAAATTAGAAAACAATTTTTAGGAAAAAAATAGTTTATATTTTTAGCGCAATGTAGAAAACTTTTATTAAAGGTGTAAAGCTATGTTATATCAATTCCAAGCTAATGTAATCATAATCAAAATAAATTTATTTTCAATGTGATTCTGCCTGAATAAATTTATTATGAAGTCTTTATGAAGTCATTCGATCTTCAAAATAAATTTATTTTTATTGTGATTTGGTGAGGATAAATTTATTATGACGTCATTATACAGTTATTGTAATGAGAGTTATATGCAGGCTGATTCAATCTTCAAAATAAATTTATTTTCAGTGTGATTCGCTCAGAATAAATTTATTATGAATTCTTTATAAAGTTATTGTGAAGACAGATTTATGTAGGCCGATTTGATATTCAAAATAAATTTATTTTCAATGTGATTTCTGTCAGAATAAATTTATTATGAAGTCTTTATAATGTTATTGTTATAAAGTTTTATGTATGCCGATTAAATCTTCAAAATAAATATATTTTCAGTGGGATTCGTGATGAATTATTTATACAGTTATTGTAATGATAGGTTTGGATCTTCAAAAAAAATTTATCTTCAGTTAGATATTGTAAGAATAAATTTATTTTCAACGTTAGCGTTATAACATAGGGAATGCTCTGAAGGCGAAAAAAAATCAGGCATTGAAGAGGTCGTAATAAATTTATTCTGGATTCTTCAAAAAATGACATTGGATTGCGAGAGTGTTGCATTAAATACATTTATTTCGAAGTGCTTGTAATTTTGTATGGTCTTGATTTGCAAAAGAAATTGCACTCTAAATTTTAAATGAAATGATCAGAATAAATTTATTTGATTTTATGATGATGAAGTTAATTTACTAAAACAACTATATACTTTTGATATTGAAACCATTTAATGACTCTCTAATGTGTGTATATCATTTTTAAGGTATTTCAACTAAAAAAGGAGGTTATTGGAATTTTTCTCTTTTATTTTGATATTAGTTTGAGGTGAATTGATATATCATTTACATCATTTTTAAAACATCAAAATCAAATAAATCTGACTCCTATATCTCACAAATGGGACCATGCGCGTGGTTTATGAACAAATTAATATGAAATATTAATGCCAAAAAAAAAGGATTTTCTTATTTCAATTATGCAGAAATAAAAGATGCTTTTCCACCTGTGCTTAATCATTGTTTATGAATGACGATGCGTTTTCAATGAGATTGATTCCGTGGTAGTTTCATTTGACATGAACAACCCTTCTGTTAGCAAAACAATTATAGGAGAATTCTAATTTTCTTTCATTAAATGAAGAGTGAACTGACAACGCTTTGAATTAGGGATTCGAGCTACTATATTGTGTATTTACAGCAAAAACAGACTAATAGTCTTTGTATAATATGTCTATAGTCCATCGGCAAGAGTTATACCAGTGCACAGTCCATGGGCTGGAATTAGTCCCGTGCAGCCATCCCCACACCCCATCTTATGGAATTCACCCACAATTTAAGTCTGCATGAAAAGTTTGTATAAGATGAAAGTACATAATATTTTCTTTACAACTAGTAAAGATTGGCAAATAACAAATTTAAAGTAGCATAAACTTCCTACATCTATGAAACTTACCTATCACGAACAAATTTAATCTAAAAAAGTCAATTTTGTGTCTATGTTCGCATAAAAACAATCAGAACACACAAAATGTGTGTTTTATTTGACATCATTGCGTGAAATATATCATTGTTTTTTTTTTTTTTTTTTTTTTTTTTTTTTTTATTTTAACATTTACTTGTTGACTTAAAGCCAACGTTTTGTCAAACATTGATGAAAAATGGCATTTTTCAACACTTCATGTTTGTAAAAAAAAGTTCACAGTGAAGGGGGTAGACCTGGGGAGACTAAATATTCTACTCGTTTATTTTTTTTTTATATATATATATTTCCAGTATTGAAACTACACACGTTGATGTCGACTTTAAGCAATTTCAACGATTTTTACCGTCCCGTTTTATGTCTAGTGGTCGTTTCCTCATATTTGTGGTCCGTCAAGACTTGATTGTGGTGTTTAAAATTGGCTCTAATTAAATTTGTGTTTGATTTAAAACTATTTCAAATGCAAAATTATGTAGTTTAGAAATGTGTGAAGGTAAGCATGAATAATGACGGTAAATTTAACTAGTTTGGACTGAAAAACATGGGTGTTCTGAACAGTATCGCTGAAATTTTTACTCTATTTTGATCACTATCAATCACTTTTTGTAAAAAAAATTATGTCGTTTAATTTTGACCAAAAACTTAGAATAGAAAGAATATTAGTATTTGTAAAATATATTAAAATTTTAGAAAATTCTACTTCCTATTTTTTCCTTATTAAGGATTAAGTGGGTAAAAATCAACTCAAATGCTGGATCTGTGCTATAAATTATATCCCTTGGAGGAAATTCGACTTTCACATATTTTTCATTGCATTTGGACAGCATTGCAAAAATGCAGACTAAAATACAATCATCATAGATAACTTGATGTTGGGTATTTGTTTTCATGACAAAATGAATATTTATTTGCTGTGTGGAAAAAATTTTTACAATTTTAAAATTTTGATCGCACCACTTGTAATGATTCTATTTGTTTGTGTAAGTAACAAAAAAGTGAAAAACAGAGTTATCTCCTCCTTCCCCAGGTCTACCCCCTTAAATTGTCATATACGGACTTCCAAATGTTTTGGTTTGATCTGCACTAATGAGACATAAGTTGTCAAAATGCGCATATGCAGAAAATAAATATACAATAAATTCGGTTTTTTGTTATTTATTACCACTGGGCCGATGCCTCTGATGGTGGACCGTTAGTCCCCTAGAGTATTCACCAACTAGTAGTTAGTTCTTCGGTGCTGACCCGAAAACAGATTTATTGAAATTTGCAATATCTAAATTTTACAAAATTTTGTTTCATATCAAGGAGTATCTCCGTCATGCATAGCTCTGTCCTTAGCTGAATTTGGCTTTTCTATTTTGGTCCTTTTTTTGGTTATAAGTTTTCAATCAGCTTTTACAGATTTTTGGGTTAATGGACTTCTAAATGTTTTGTTTTGATCTGTACTGGTGAGATATAAATTGTAAAAATTCACATATGCAGAAAATAAATTAACAGTAATTTCGGTATTTTAATATTTATTACCACTGGGCCGATGCCTCTGCTGGTGGACTGTTAGTCCCCGATGGTGCAAAATGCATTCACCAACCCAGTTGTCAGTACTTTGATTCTGACTTGAAAACCGATTTATTGAAATTTGCAATATCCAAATTTTACAAAATATTGTTTAAAACTATTTGGAACCTTACAGTATCTAAATTTTTGTAAATTTTGTTGAAAACTAAGGAGTATCTCCCTCATGCATAGCTCTGTCCTTAGCTGAATTTTGGCCTTTTTTTAAAATTCTTTGTGGTTATTTGTTCTCTATCAACTTTTACACATTTTTGGGTTAATGGACTTCCAAATGTTACGGTTTGGTCTGTACTGATGAGACATTAGTTGTCAAAATGCGCAGACGCAAAAAATAAATTAACAGTAATTTCGGTATTTTGCTATATATGTCAAATCTGGAGGATATATATACATATGTATGATTGTTCTAAGACATGCAAAGGTTGTCTTACACCATCAATAACAAAAAACAAGTCAATTTTGCATGAATTCCGTCATGATTTTGTGTTTTAACAGCCATTTGTCGACTTAAACTCGACTTGTTGCCACAAATGATGACAAATGTAAATCATCAAAATTCAGATTTGTCTAAAGTTCACTGTTCAATCATTATATATATCTAATCAGGAAGATATATGGGCAGATATGCCAAATAATGTTTCTAAGCGATACATTATTATCTTAGAACATTGTTCAGAAAAACAAAGAGTACTTTATGTCATTCGAATGCCGAAGATATTACCGCTACAATTTAAATACCAAATCATGATAATTTTCATGCAACTTTGTTATAAGCAACGCAGGATTTGCGGGTAGTGGTTATTTTTATCCCAACGTAGACAAAACAATTGACATTTTTTTTCGGAAAATATGTTGGGGTAGGTGTAAAATTCTTGGTATTTAGAGTCACATTAAACAACCCTTGTTTTTCTTAACAATGTCTTAAGATATCTAATGTTTCGCTTAGAACAACTAATTGGCATATCTGCAGATATATTCTATAGATTTGATATATATTACGATTTAACAGTTAACTTCGGACAAATCTGAAATGATGAAAATTCCCATTTTTCATCAATTTTGGGAGAAATATTGAGTCGACCAATGGCTGTTAAAATACCAAAATTATGATGTTATTCAAGCAGCATTGTCATATACAACACACATTTTGCATGTTCTGTTTATTTTTATGCGAACATAGACCAAAAGCAACCATTTCAGGGAAAATTTGTTGGTGTAGGGGTAAGATTTTCGGTATTTAGAGTCACATATAACACTCCTTGTTTTCCTAAACAATGTTTTAAGAAAATCTATGTATTGCTTAGGACAATTAATTGGCATATCTGCAGATACATTCTATAGATTTGATATATATTGCGATTAACAGTGAACTTCGGACAAATCTGAAAAGTTTTAAATTCCCATTTTTTATCAATTTTGGGAGAAATATCGAGTTTTAGTTGACGAATGGCTGGTGAAATACCACATTATGATGTAATACTTTCATTACTGTCATATACAACACATGTTTTGCGTGTTCTGGTTATTTTTATGTCCACATAGACAAAAAAAAAATTGACAATTTTGGGGAAAATTTGTTGGGGTAAGGGTTAGTTTTTCTGCAATCAGAGTCACTTTTAACACTCCTTGTTTTTCTTAGCAATGTTTACAGAGACCAAATGTGTCGCTTGATACAATAAATTGGCATAGTATCCTCCAGATTTTGTATATATAACGATACAGCAGTGACTTTTGACAATTCTGAAATGTTGAAAATTCCCATTTTTCACCAATTTCGGGCCAAATATTGAGTTTAAGTCATCAAATAGCTGTTAAAATTGTTAGGGTAGGGGTAAGTTTTATTGATATATGATGTATATATTTCCCAGAAAACGGCCATTACATGGTATGGTCGTAAAGCAAATATAATAAGCTTTTATTTGACACCTATTTTAAATGACTAAAAATAACATGAGGCACAAGAAAGCCAAGACTTATTCAAAAACGAAAATATTCAAAGATCCATATATTTGGCCTTTTTGAAAATAAAATTTTGGTCATTTAAAATATATAAAAATTGTCTTAACATGTTTGATATTGAAGAAAATAGATTGCAAAACTAAAAACAACTTTCAGAATTGGAAATTGAGATACCCTTTGGGTTCTTTAGACCATCAAACTTACGCAATTTCAGTGAAAATATCAGATTTTTCGTCAATATTTAATTTAGGTAGGGGTACGTTTAATTGCGCTATGGAACGCATTGGGTACAGAAATTATAAAAACTTGGGTTTTTTTGTAAAGCTGATACAATAAGCTATTATTTGATACCTCGTTTTTATAACTGGAAAGCATTTGGTCAACATTTTGATGCAAATGAAAGAAAAACGATTTTTTTCAAATCTCGGTAGGCAGGTCCAAAAATGTGCCCAATTCCACCATTGCGTGCAGGCTTTGCTCATGTTAACATATTCTATTTTGAAGATGGGATTTATGCAAACTTAAAATATGGGTGGGGTTCAAAAGTAGGGGAGGGTGCATGGGGGTTATTCAAGCCCCTGGACTAAAAACAGCAATAATTCTGAAAAATGGAAAATTCCCATTTTCATAAAATTTCGAGTAGAAAGGCCAAAGAAAGACCATTTTAAAAGTTGAATCTTCTTAAATTGATTTCTGTCTGTCAGCTTTAGTGAAATATACACAATAATTTGCATTATACATTATCTTTTTATTATTTAGATCCTGAACATTTAAAAAATTCAATTAATTTAAGGGAGGAGGGGTTTTAATTTTGGCATTTTTGAATTCACAATAAGTCTGAATTTTATGCTTTTTCACACAAATTGTTGCCTTAATATCATGAATTATTATGCATTGACAATTATTATATATATGTTCAAATTTGTACGCTTAAGAAGTAAGAAAGTCGAAATTGTGAAAATATTTAAAATTCCGAACTTTAAATTTTTCGAAAAAAATATATTTACTGAAAAGCAGAATTTTAATAATTTTAATGGTCTTATTTTTCAACAATGCATCACTACTAATAAATATGGCATAAAAAATATATCTAATAACGCAATTTATTTATCTAAAAAAGGAATTGGCAAGTAAAAATCGTAATTTTTGCAATTTTTGGAAGGCGTACATTTTGTGTATCCTCAGATCTTAAAAATGTTGTAAAGATACAAAAATTGCATTCAGTGTATAGAAAATTAAATCAGTTTTAATTTAGTAACAAATTTAAGTACATGTAACTTATCTACAGAATATTATGGAGCATAAAAGATTAAATTCAGATTAAAGCGAAAAAACAAGAATTTTGCGTGGTGAGCTATGAACGTGGACCTTTACTTACTACGCGTGCGTGTTATATTCGTGTAAACATGTTTTATTTTGAAGAAGGGGTATTAAAGGACCGAAAAAACTTGGTCTTGATCTTAAGTGTGAGTGTGCGAAAAATTATTTCAGTCCATATTCTACTATCGTTGGTCTATTTGTGAAGTGTGTGTTTATAACCCAATTCAAAGTCACTGCTAAATGTTTCACGATGAATAGCAAGGTTATTTTATTATTATTTTTTTTTTGCGTAATTCACATTTTTTTCCTTTAATAGCTCTTCTTTGAGCAAATTTCGAGTATCCTTTTGTATTAAGATTATTTGACAATGCTTTGTTGGATTGTTTTGAATGATTTCAGAGATCTAAGTGAAAACAACATAAGTATTATTGAAGATGAAGCATTTGGTAACCTTCCTTCTTTAGCAAATCTGTGAGTTATAATGTATATTATTATAAAGAGGACAGTGAAAAATTGAAATTTATCAGTGAAATAAAAGTGATTATTAACTGTGAAATTATTTTCCATAATTTCACTCTTGGAAGTGACGTCACAATAGACGTCGTCAACGTTGTTGTAAGGTAAGCGTCTCAGCAGACTAAAATGGAAAACGTAGTTCATAGAAAAAAATCTTAAATTAAACCATTAAATATACGAGAATTAGTCTATATAATAAAAACAATACCTAATACTAGATTCTCATTATTAAAAATATTTAATTCATGATCGAAAAACACTGTTATTCACTCACGCGCTTAGTGCATTCGTGAATTACTGCGTTGTTTGATCATTCGTTACATATTTTGGGATAATCAGAATCTCAAATTCGTCATAGTATAAATAATATTGGTTATTACACGGTTTGGTAGAATGCAAAGATGAAAATTCGGTTTATTTGCAAAGCACGAAAGAGTCACACTCGAATAACACTAAAAAAGCTCCCTTGAACATGCTTTGATAATATTTTGTTATTTTCTTAAGATCTGTCTTATTAACTTATAATTGAAATGAACACGAATCGATTAATTTAGCAGCAAATCGAAGATATATAAAATATAGCACAAAACATATATTTTACTAAGTTATTATTTCATTGTCGATGTTCTTTTATCAATAAATAACATGGCTGTGAATTTAGTTTTTATATATGCCATTCGACAACTTATGTCTCTTCAGTGCAGTTCAGTCAAAATATTTGAAAATCAATGAATTGAAATATGTGTAAATGCTGATAGAAAACCAATTATTAAAAGAATCTAAAAAGGCAATCCAAAATTCAGCGAAGGACAGATTAATTAAAATTAATATTTTACATTTGTATATTTCAAGCCGAAATCGAGTAATAAAATCACATGTTTTTTTAAAGCTCACTTTCTTCAAATCCCCTGAGCTGTAATTGTAAACTTTATTCATTCTGGAAATGGTTGAACGATCGAGCAGCCTTAGGAACAACTGCTAAATGTAGCGATGGAGAGTATGTTCTATCAATTTGCCCTTGCATAATGGAGAAATGTAATCGTAAGTATGCTTTTTGAATATATTAAGATTGACATGAGCATAAATCTAAGAATATGAATTATTTCAGTATTATGTAACTTTTATTTGATTAAAACATATTTTTAAACCGGAAATCGACAAACTAAGTAATAAAAAGTTGGATTGCAAGTATAAATTATGCGTTGCACATAATATCATGGTACAGATATACACTAAATATTCACAACTTGAAAATCTACTGAAGATTGATCAAGTACTTGTTTTTAAGCAAATATATATGACTCTTCACCCGAATTTACCTTGATATATACATTTCAGTACCTTGAATAATTATGTTCAAATATTGTCTCATTCAGGGTCAAATTTATTTATTATGAAACTTGGGTATCTTGTTTTTTTAAAATCATTGGGCGGATGCCACTGCTGGTGGACCAGAGGTCTTCGAGGTATTTTTAAGTCCAATTGTGAGACTTGTCTGACATGAAAATTTACCTACCGATTTATGGAAACTTACTGTTTAATCAAATGTCTAACCTCAAAAAAATACAAGTTTCATTTTTGGTGTCCATACAAAGTTTTGAACGTTTGAATTTTACTTTGAAGTTTTTGCTCACCTTACTGACTTTGGAAGTGAAATCGAGTATTAAATTTATAATAAGTCTTGATTGACATGGAAGTTGAGGAAATGCTTTTCAAAATTAGCATTGGAAAAAAGAAACTGTACACTATTCGAAATGTCAAACAACTTAAAAAAATTACATCGAACCAAAAACCTATAATTAAGATAGACATGTTCTCTGTATCTTGTTTTTATTGAACAAGAACTGTATTTTTTTATATCTGTAAACCAACGTTGGAAATGCGCTTATTCGGACCTTCCTATTTTGACAGTCCTGGAAATAAGACCAATTGTTTTTGTGAGGTAAAAAAGTGTTTATTGGCATGCTGAAGGCCAAAACAATCAAGGTACACTGAAATAAAATGTCGGAAGCATTAAAACTGGAGGGTTGATGATAAATGTGTAAAAATAAGGAGATTTTCAAAACACGTGAATATTCAATGAAAAAAACGTAATTGGTATGCATGTATGCATGTATTCATGTATGACCTTGCAAATATTGTCTCAATACCAGTGTAGTTAAAGCAATATCGCGTTTCATAGTTCTTTTTTTTCATCAGTATATGACAATTTTGCTAACGTGAACGTGAACGTACGTACAGATAAATCAAATATATACTTCTCTGTTGCCTTAGCTCAAAAGTTTCAAAATACATCAATACATAACCTCTCGTCCAAGTTAACTTGGGAGCGGTCATCCCAACAATCCTCAGTTTACTTGAAGTTTACTTTGAGGAGTAATAGAAAACCGACTTTTCCAACCTGTCATAGAGCCCTTACTGGCTCTGATAAGTCGAAAAGTCCCAGCTACTCTGCCCAAGATGATAAAATTATTGATTAAGAAATAAGTCAAGTTGATTTCATTCACAGTCGGCAAAAGTAAAACAATACAAGAACTGTAATTACTTTTAATTTAAGAACATAAAAGCAGTCAGAATTATACACCTGGTTCAACACGGGCACCAATTTCACAACTCATTGTTATGAAAGAAAATTCGTGATGTTAATATCCTGTTATGAATAACACAATACCGAGGTTACTGTGAACTTAGGTTTAGCACATGCGTATTATGTCTCATCAGTGCAAATCGAATCAAAACATTTGGAAATCCGTAAACCGAAATATATTTAAACGCTGATAAAGAGCAAAGTACCAATTGGATCTAATTTTGAAAGCCTAAATCAGCTAAGGACAGAGCTATGCAACTATGAGTGATGATATCGAGGTCACCGCTTCGAAATGCAAATAGCTACATTTATCATCATATTACCTGTAAAGTACTTTTGTTTTTTAAAATCGAAGAATGTACTCGATTTATATTTAGTCGAGGATGATATACATGCAAAAACCATATTGATCGGTGACGTATTGTTTGCTGGACTACTGATTTTATGGGCTTGAACTTGTCATTTTTTGGCAAACCGTCAGAAATTTGTCTTTTTACCAAAATCAGCAATTTTTAATACATATACTGTTATACGTCCGATTGTAACATTAACATTTTTGCCTTGATATGTTCCTTTGACACTAAAAAAGATTAAATATTATATAAAATTATAAATTTTGTGAATCGTTATGAGTGATGGTATCAGGTTTTGAGTTGTTTGATGTTTTATGAGTGATGCGACTTAACGACAAAATAGATTCATTATCTCAGAGAATGTCAATCAAGTGATGAATACTTCCATAAGCGTGTTACACGAGAAGTTATTATTATTTCTGACTATGAATGATTCCAACGAATAACAATATTAATGCATTTATTAATATATAGGTAGTTTTAGGTCAAACTTGGATAAATCGAACAATATTAAATAAAGAAAATAGTAAGGTAGCCCCATGGACTGGGATTAGAGATATGCAACTTTGATAATAATTTTGAAGACGTTGTGTATTTTTGCTGATCTTGAAAGGACTAAATTCTGATTTTTTTAAGGGCGTCACTCCAGAGCAATTTGAACCTCTTAAAAACAACTTTTTTGCCTGAGTTATGTGCAAAATAACTCGCAGAACAGGTTTATAACTTTCGCCACTTCCGTTCAGACGTTTTTTGGCGGAAACCTCAAGATTTGGAAAATGTTTCAAAGTTTCAAACGGCAAAAATATATAATACCAGGACAACTTGAAGGTCGCAAAAAGAAATTGAAATTTGTCTAAATTTGTTTGCAATATCAGTTAAAAGTAATGGGTCAAAAACCCCAAAATGTCAAAATTTCAAGGGGCATGATTATAGAATTACTTGGCTCTTAAAAACGTAATCATCCTAAGAAAGGGCTTATAGTTAAGAATATGATTATAAAATGTAAAAATAGTATATTATTTCGTTCACAAATTATCGAACTTGAATGAAGTTTGTAGTTAACAGCTTACATACCAAGTTTGAAGTATCTTCAAAATAAAGCAAGCGAAATAATCCAAAAACAGACAAGATAAAAATGTTCAAGCAATTTCAGAGAAGTAGCTCTTTAAATACATCTCCTATTATATTGTTACGTTTAGTGGGTAGGCATAGGCTGATAGGATTGTGTATATGTATTTCGCTTATTTTTAGTCACAACAGGGTTCTCAAAAGATGCTCAGTTATAGCCGGTTGTTTTACAGCGATGACTTTTCCAGTGTTAGTTAAAGCGCAGTGTAGTGTGTTGTCTACACGCGGCAAGTACTACTGACATGTCTTTACTATTTATATAAAAAAATACACATTCTGTATTATTTTTGATCGTTAATTTGTTTGTTTTTATATTCATAGCAACCCTTCTAAAAATAAAATTTAAAAACGAGTTTATTTAAGAATTGAATTTTTAGTCCTTTTTCTGTTCGATCTAGAAACACTTTATTCCTCATTTTCCCCACAGTAATCTAAATTATGTAAATATACAATGATCCCAGAGAACTTTGCACTTAGCCAACTTTTCATTCAGATCCAGTTGGTTTTTTGAACTGTGTTTGGTTTAAACTTCACTGTAGAGGCAAATCAAAGCTATCATGGTTATGTTGTCACTTTGGACATTCAAATAAAAGGATTTCAATTCTTGCTACTGTTATATGATTTTTATCCATCTGTATAACTTTACACAGTACTATCAATTTAAAGTTTTAGTAGATTAACTGTAATGATTTATAAGTATTTTTAACTTTTGTCAGGTTGGTATAATAGAAATTTTGAATTTGCAACGTTTTGCAGAGTTTTCAGTAAATTTCAATATCGGGTCATAAAGGTTGTAAAACTATTAATTCCGTAAGCATTTGTATACAATTTTTCTAAAAAAATATCATTCAAAAGGTTATTAAGTCATATTTTCATCCCATTA
>MJUU01031239.1:3023-21816 GCA_002080025.1 Modiolus philippinarum
AAAAAAAAACATTAATAACTATTATTTTTTTAACAAAAAAAATTGTTTCCTTCATTTTTACTTCTTTGCTTTGATTTCCAACTGTTTGGCAGTCTTTTAAAGTAGTTTTACCTCCATTTCGTGTTATTTCGTGTTGTTTCACAAATTTTCGTGAAAATTGTAACAAATTCACGTAACTGACCCAAAAAATCTCGTAGTTTTACCCCCAAAAGATAAAAATTCATTGAAGCTGACAAAATGATCATGATTCACGAAGTCCTTTCACAAAAAAACGAATGTTTATACCCGAATTCGTCAATGATTACAGTTTTCGGAATCCGTAATATTTCTGGAAAATTTGTTCTCGAACTTTAAATTTCAGTAAAATACTCAAAATTTGACCAGTTTACACCGTGTTTTCAACATTCGAACCGCCCATCTTTTCTCCTTTCAACTGGAATCATACAAAGAACAATAACTCTGTTTCGGTGGGAAAATATAAAACCCTAGTGGCTGATCCCGGTAAACCGGGAACTGTCGTGCCGAAGTCACTTTTTGTTATCCCGGTACACCGGGAACTGTCGGTGAAAAGGTTTAGTGTCACAATGAAAGAATAAAACTCAGGTCGATTTTGTATAAGTCTAAGTGACTCTTGTACTATTATTGAGTAAGACAGAGGGCTACGTAAAACAAGAAATGGTATAAAATAACAAAATAACATGATGAAGAGAAATACTCTCTTCTCAGGTTTTTGAAATTGTCTTTGACTTTCAGAATTCTCTGATTTTATCCGTCATTTTTGCACACTGACCCTCACTTTTTTTCAAATTATAATTGTTTGCATCTTTTATATGCTTCTGACAAAATTTGATTTCCCACAAAAAGTTCAAACACTTATATCTCGAAAACAGGCAAACTGTCCTATCCATATTTTTTACTTGAAATGAAGCTTATAGATGTTCAGATAATTCAGAACAATAATTTTCAAACCTTGGTATTATATACTTGAGGAGTGACCATTCTTAATGAAATTTGCAGCATTGTTGTACCCAATACCTCTACAAAGTTTGAAGTGAATTGGCCACAGGGTTGTCAAGTTAGAGCGCAACATGTAAAAAAATCGCTTAAAATTGACGAATGAAGTCCCATAACTCTTGCAAGAAAAATTGAAATTTCACGAAAAAGTATACAGATCGTGAGGCTATCATACCCAATACCTCTACAAAGTTTGAAGTGAATTGGCCAAAGGGTTGTCAAGTTAGAGCGCGACATATGAAACGGATGGACGGACGGACAATCAGACATTGGTATACCATAATACGTCCGTCATTAGACGGGCGTATAAAAATCTGTGATACAGCATTCAGTCTAATGAAGTACAGAATACATGTGTTATGTATTTGATTTTTGTTCTAGGTGGAAGAAGAAGATCTGGTGTAGAGATCTAGTCAAGAAACCAGGGATCAGTATTATAATGCAGCATTTAGCAAAACCAACAACTGCCAAAGAGGACACAAAATTTTGTATTGCTAAAAGTCACTTGCATCAACTGAATTATTTAGCTAATATCAGTATTATAACAGTTACCATGACAACACAAAGCTATCAGTTACCATGACAACACAAAACTATCAGTTATCATGACAACACAAAGCTACAGCAGTTATTCCATTGATTTTAGGAATTAGTATGGTGCTAAGTGTAGATTCTGATAATATTAGTGAGAATGATTTGAGGGAAGACATTATGATTTGTTGAATCATTATAATTAGGAGGGCTAGAATCATATTGATAATGGTTAATGTTCTATTAGGAGTGTTTCAGAGATAAATGTATGGGGCATCAGAAGGCCTTTTTAGCTCACCTGGCCAAAGGCCATGTGAGTTTTTGCCATCACTTGGCGTCCGTCGTCCATCCGTCCATTAACTTTTATTCAAAGATCTTCTCCTCTGAAACCACTGGGCCAATACTAACCAAACTTTGCCTGAATCATCACCAGGGTATGCTCTTTCAAGTTTGTGATTTTTATGTCCGTAGACCAAACAACATGGCCGCTGTTACCAAAAATAGAACATAGGGGTAAATTGCTGTTCTTTGCAAAAAATTACTCAAAAACCATTACAGATATCAAAATTCTGACAGGGTAAAAATGATCGGCATGATGAGATCTACCTGCCCTGCAATTTTGGAGAATATCCGTTTACCCGTCTTGGAGTTATTGCCCCTTTTCAGTAAAATTTTCAGTTTTTCGTTATTTCTGGTCTTATATATTGAAATTGATAGAAGATAGAAGTGAAGTTTGTTTTAGAAAAATGGTCAGCATAGTAAGATCTACATGTCCTGCAATTTTGAAGAAAATCTGACAACCACATAGGAGTTAATGCCACTTTTTCTTTGAATTTTCACAATTTTTGAATGTTTTTACTTTTATTTCAAAAACTGTTTGAGATAAAGGTTAAATGTAAATTGCAAAAGTGTTGAGGTTTTCCAGAACTACAATTTCTACATATGTCCAGCAGGTTCGCATCTCATCCAAGATGGCCACCAGCGGGGANACTACACATTATAAGACAATGATGTTTCATCAAATTAATTGTCTTGATGAGTACTACACAAATCACTGACAATTAGGTGGCTTCGACCTATATTTTACGCTTCAGTGACTTTTGTTAATTTTTGTGTCAAGGTCCATTTCTCAACTACTACACATTATAAGACAATGATGTTTCATCAAATAAATTGTCTTGATGAGTACTACACAAATCACTGACAATTAGGTGGCTTTGACCTACATTTTATGCTTCAGTGACTTTGGTTAAGTTTTGAGTCAAGGTCCATTTCTCAACAACTACACATTATAAGACAATGATGTTTCATCATATTAATTGCCTTGATGAATACTACCCAGGTCATTCACAATTAAGTGACTTTGACCTACATTTTACGCTTCAGTGACTTTGGTTAACTATTGCATTTAAGGCTGTTTGTCAATGACTTAAGTATTGTAGCATCATGATATTTCATTGTAACATTCATCTATAGGAGAACTATCTGTTTCACCAAGCATTGGGTATTCATGACCTACATTTTATGCTTGAATGACTTTGTTACATTTTTTTGGTTTAGGTCCACTTCTGAGCAACTACACACAATATTTCATCACACTTCACTGACAGGGGATTTATTTTATGCTCATTTGACTTAGGTTATCTTTTGCGATAAATTTATTGGCGGGGCATCCGTGTCTTACAGACACAATCTCTAGTTATGTTCATACCTCATTTAAGATGGCCGCCAGCAGGGAACATAGTTTAACATAGGGACCCTATGGAAAATGAATCCAAAGATCTTCTCCCCTGAAACTACCAAGCTAAATTGAACGAAACTTGGTCACAATAGTCCTTGGGTGGTCCCCTTTAAAGTGATTTTAACGTTCTTACCTCATCCAAGATGGCCACCAGCGTGGAACATAGTTTAACATAGGAACTCTATGGGAAATGCATTCAAATGTCTTCTCCTCTGAACCTACTGAGCCAATTGGAACAAAACTTGGTTACAATTGTCTTGGTGTGATCTCTTCAAAAGTTTGTGATTTTTAGTTTGTACCTCATCCAAGAATGAAAATGTAACATCTGCTGAACTGATTTATAGTATGAATGGGTGTTCCATAGGTGACAATGAATAAAACCAGTGACCAGGTGAGCGATACAGGCTCATGTGAGCCTCTAGTTATTTAAACCCATACAATTTTAATAGAATGTTTCCTACATTCCTGAAGGGAGATTTTTAGAAATGACCACAACCCATCAAATTAAAAGTTAGGTTGCCTTGACTGACCCCTATACAAATATTTCTGCAATATCTCTTACATACAATTCACTTTATTCTGGTGCTTTTCATTTCATTGCATCCTAGAGAAGAACCTCATTTTGCATTTATTATCTTACCCAATATTTGAAGCAATGTAACAGTCATTGTAGGTTTCTAGTCACTGACTGTATCTTATGGAAAGTGATACTCAGGGATGACTTATTTCTTCTTCAGAGATTTATGAATGAAATACAATTATAGTAAGACTTACTCGTGAAATTTTATGCTATTGAAATGTATGGGGAGCTCATGAAATCATATTTTCCATTTTGACATCATAGAATCATTTTCACCATATTTAAACTCCATGATAAAGAAATTCACAAATCTTTCTTATGTAATATGTGTTTTCATATGTAAAAGGGTTGAGAAAATTAAATACAAATGTATTACAACAATCATGTTCAATGTTTAGTTATAACCATTCTCATGTATTGTTAATTCAGCACTATAAAGTGCATGTTATGAAGATATGTATATTTTTGTTAGTTTGTTCGTGCATACATTATACACATTTATTTTAGCTTTTTATCCCTGAATCATCATATCAGATCAATGTAATGGTTAGTGCTAAATGAAATGCATTCATTATTGTGTAATTCTGTGATAGATATTTTATACATTATAAATGTGTTTGATTTTTTTTATATTTGACTTCAGAAAGAAACCGATGTATTTTATTCCATGTCATCAGGGACAATATATTACAGCAGGATATGTCACTATTTATTAAGTTTATAGAAATTGCGTTACCAGTCTTCACAAAATAAATTTAAATTTGGTTGAAAGTCCGTCTGGCAGCCTTTTCTAGCTCATCAGACTCAGATCAAAAGTCTACACACATTTCAGAGACTTCCGGAAAATTTTCATGCTTTTTTCTAGTTTGGTTTATTAATACTTATCACTTGCTGTTTGTAATGTTCTTTTGTCTGAGTGGTAGTCAATTTCATCAATTTAACAGAAGATTTTTTACAGGCAATTTTAGGGATAACAAAATAAAGTCTCGAATCTTCCACAGGATTGCCATTTTTGCAGCCCAAAACATCATTTGCAGTGATTTAGCTCAAGAACAATGTCAGACTTTCTGAACCAGCACTTTATAATTTTTTTACCTGTCCTTGTGCCAAAATGTCTGTTTTGTTTGTTGGACTGGCGCATTTCATGAAGACTGCTACATCAAGCTACTACTCCTGTACAAAGCTAGAATTATATTACATGATTTTGAGTTTTCTAGCTTTTGAATAATCAACATATAACACATTTATACCAAAAACAGTCATTTTTAATACCTGAATTGCAAAAATATTTGATTCCAATTTTGGTAAATTTCCTGACACTCTTAAAGACCAGTTACTTTTTGTCTCGCCTGCGAAGAATGTCTCGAAAGCGAGACATAGCGAGCATAGATTCAGTCAGCGTCGTTAACATTTGGTTAACCCAAATGTTAAACTTTTTTTGAACTTCAATAACTTTCTCAAATCATATGCAATATCAATGAAATTTTGACATAATGTTCAGTACAACCTTTTCATTGTTTCCTTTGTTAATTTTTTGAAAAAAATTATTCCAATATTTCCATATTTTTCCATTAGTTGGACTTAGTTTTTTCCATGAAATTTTTTTGTTTGCACTATATCTCAGGAACTACATGCCATAGACTGTTGATTATTGGTAAGTGGTTACATCTTTAGTAGCGACCAACATCCATACCAGAATTATGTCACCATGACCTATATTTTCCGCTTCAATGAATTTAGCTAAATTTTCTATCTAGGTCCATATATCAACAATTTTTAAACAAAATTGTGAATAAGGACTTTAGTTTTGATGTAGAATTGTTGCATATAATCCCTAAATGCAGAATAAGCTTTCAGAATTTTATTCCGGTTCCAACTTTGGTAAATTTCCTGAAAATGTCCAAGACTAACAATTTTTGAAATTTTTGCATACAATCAAATATCTTGGCCATTTCTTCATACAAGACATAATTCTGAAATCTTAAGAATGAAAAAATATGGTTCAAATTTTGGTAATTTTCCTGAAACTTTCAAAGACAAGCAATTTTGGGGAATTCTTGTTTGCAACCATGTGTTTTGATGAATTTTAGTCGAAAACAATATTTTCATTGGTTATATTTCATAAATTTTGTATTCCAATTTTGGTAAAATTTCTGAAACTGTCAAAGACCATGCAGTAGTTTCTTGGAATTCTACTTAGCCAGTACATCTTAATAAAGATGAAATTAGAGTGATAGTGGAGTGAGCAGGCGAGACAATAGGTTCTGCAGAACCTTTACGAATTATTTGGAATACAGAAAATATATAAGAGGAACCTTTACGAATTTTGTTGTGCTTATAATTCATTTTATAAGTCAAATTTTGATGTTTTTCACATATTTAAAAGCTTTAAAGTTTTTACTTATTCATAGTGCTTCAAAATTTTCAAAAATACAAAATTACACTACAGGCACAGTTAAAGTATAATCTTAGCTTTTTTTTATGTTCAGAAGTTATGGATTTTTAAAATTATACAGAAGTGATATATCCCTTTAGTAATATATTATCCCTAATGTCATTAATGTCATCTGTGATATATGAATTGTGGTAGAGAGATTTTATTTGATACATTGTTATATTTTTACATTAAATGAAATTATTGCAACAATAATCTTCTTTTATTTAATTTCCTGAAAAGTTATATTCTTGAAATCAGTTGTATTATATTCTGTTTAAACAATATTACAAACAGATATGATTGGTGAAGATGTATTGTGATTTTGAGAGTACATGGGAAGTCTTTTAAGCTTTTAGTCTTTTAGTCTTTTAAGCTCGCCAATCATAAGCGATATCCCGAGAGTCAACCTGAACACATCCAGTTATATAGAATGATTTCAGTCCATTCCCTCTTAGTGACATGTCCCACATCAACCATATCGGTTTGCATGATGTATGCAATGTATGCTTTGGCTGCTGTCTCTGACCTACATTCTATACATGAATTGCTTCATTATGTAGAATAGTTAAAGTTCAATAAGGCTTACAGACATGTTTCACATCAACTTTATTGGAATTCTTAATGCATTTTGGTATGACAATTGCAGTACATGCTATGACTTGCATTTCAGGCATAATTGACTAGGTTAAGTAGAATGGTTAAAGTCCTCTCAAAACTACTGTCATGTTTTGTTGCACATCAACCCTATTGGCAGATATGATGCATCTTTGGATGACAACTGCATTGCATGCTTCAACTGCTGTCTATGACCTAAATTTTATGCACAGGCAACTTGTATATGTACAATGGTTAAGGTCCATTCCCACTTACATGTACACAATGCATTTTTTAGCTCACCTCATGAAGTGAGGGGGCTTATATGATACCCCTAGCATCGGGGTCCAGTTAGGAAAAATAGTTAAAGTCTGTTCCTGCTTACTGACATGTCCCACATCAACTATATTGGTATGCATGATGCATTTTGGGATGACAACTGCAATGTATGCTTCAGATGCAGTCTGTGACCTACATTTTACGCATGAGGGACTTGGTTTGGTAGAATAGTAAAAGTCCATTCCCGCTTACTGACATGTCCCACATCAACCATATTAGTATGTATGGTGCATTTTAACGTGTGAGCCACTTGGTTAGGTAGAATGTTTACAGTCAATTCCTGCTTACTGACATGTCCCACATCAACCATATTGGTATGTACAAGTATGGTGTATTTTGGCATGACAACAACAATGCATGCTTCAGATGCTGACTGTGACCTATTTTTATGTATGAGTTACTTGGTTAAGTAGAATGGTTAAAGTCCATTCCTGCTATAACTGACATGTCCAACATCAACCATATTGGTATGTATGGTGCATTTTTGGATGACAACAACAATTGATGCTTCAGATGCTGACTGTGACCTAAATTTTATGCATGAGCAACTTGGTTAGGTAGGCTGGTTAAAGTCCATTCCACCTTACTTACATGTCCCACATCAACCATATTGGTATGTATGGTGCATTTTCGGATGAAAACAACAATGCTTGCTTCGGATGCTGACTGTGACATTTAATTTATGTACGAGTGACTTGGTTAGGTAGAATGGTTAAAGTCCATTCTCCCTTACTGACATGTCCCACATCAACCGTATTAACCATATTACTTTGTGTGGTGCATTTTAGAATAATAACAACAATACAGGCTTCAGATGCTGACAGTGACCTATATGTTACGCGTGAGCAACTTGGTAAGTAGAATGGTTAAAGTGCATTCTCCCTTACTGACATGTCCCACATCAACCATATTGGTATGTATGGTGCATTTGGGGTGACAACAACAATGCATGCTTCAGATGCTGACTGTGACCTATATTTTATGCATGAGCGACTTGGTTAGGTCGAAAGGTTAAAGTCCATTCCTGCTTACTGACATGTCCCACATCAACCATATTAATTTGTATGTGTGATGCATTTTGGAATGACAACAACAATGCATGCTTAGGATGCTGACTGTGACCTACATTTTATGCATGAATGAATCTGTTAATAATAAGATCAAAATTCCATTCCTGTTTACTGACATGTTTGAATGTGACAATACTGTGCAACAAAGTGAGCTTAGCAGGCTATGGCTGCTTTCTATGTTTTATGACAGCTGCAATTCGTATTAGACCCAGATTTTTATCATGAGTTAGTTGTTTAGGTGGAATGGTTAAGGTTCATGTGTGCTTACTGACATTTTTTACATCTCCCATAATGGTATGGGCAATGCATTTTGGTATGACAGCTACAACACCTGCTTTGGCTTCTATCCATGACATACAGTTTAAGCATGAACAACTTGATATAGTAGAATTGTTAGTCCATTCCGGCTTGCTGAAATGTCCACATTAACTACATTGGTATGCATGATGTGTCTTTAGATTATAGCTTCAATGCATGTTTTGGCTGCTGTTTCTGACCTACATTTTTAGCTCACCTCACAAAGTGAGGGGGGCTTATGTGATACCCCTAGCGTCTGCGTCGGCGTCCATGTCCGGTTAGGAAGAATGGTTAAGGTCCACTGCTAACTGACATGCCCCACATCAACCATATTGGTATGCCTGATGCATTTTGGGACAACGACTGGAATGCATGCTTCAGATGCTGTCTCTGACCTACATTTTATGCATGAGCGACTTGGTTAGGTAGAATGGTTAAAGTCCATTCCTGCTTACTGACATGGCCCACATCAACCATATTGGTATGTATGATGCATTTTGGGATGACAACACTAATGCATGCTTTGGATGCTGTCTCTGACCTACATTTTACGCATGAGCGACTTGGCTAGGTGGAATGGTTAAAGTCTATTCCCGCTTATTGACATGGCCCTAATCAACCATATTGGTATGTATGATGCAGTTTGGGATGACAACAACAATGCATGCTTCGGATGCTGTCTCTGACCTACATTTTACGCATCATCAACTTGGTTAGGTAGAATGGTTACAGTCCATTCCTGCTTACTGACATGGCCCACATCAACCATATTGGTATGTATGATGCATTTTGGGATGACAACAACAATGCATGCTTCGGATGCTGTCTGTGACCTACATTTTATGCATGACTGAATCTGTTAAAAAGAATGATTTTAGTCCATTCCTGTTTACTGACATGTGCAACATGTGACAATACTGCGCAACGAGGGTGAGCTTAGCAGGCTGTGGCTGCTTTCTATATTTTACATGAACGACCTGGTAAGGGATAATGGTTACATGTTATTCCCCTTGATATTATCTATGTCAACCAAATTAGTATGCAATGCTTCAAATGCTCTCTGTGACCTTTATTTTACACATGAGTGACTTCGGTTGAATGGGACAAGTCAATTTTTGCTTACTGACAAATTCAACGTCGCCCATATTGACATGCATGCTGCATCTGACCTACATTTTACACATTAATGACTTGATTAGGGATAATCTTAAAGATTATTCCCCATAACTGGTATTTCCCTTGTCAACCAAATTAGTATGTGATACATTTTGGGATGACAGCTGCAATGCATGGTTCGATTGCTGTCTGTCACCCACATTTTACACATGAGTGACTTCGTTAGGTTAAACAGGACATGTCAGCCATATTGGCATGCATGCTGCATCTTGGGATTACAGCTGCAATGCATGCTTCAGCTGCAGTCTGCGACCATCTTTACATGCATAAGCGACTCTGTTAGGAAGAAATTAGTTGTCGAACCCCATTAACTGATATGTTTCACATAAAACAAAAATAAATATGAAACAAGAGTTGCAATCTATATGTAAAACTTGGCTGCTTTCTATGTTTTAATTTTTTGGTTTATCCAGTAATGGTGTTTTCTGTTTTTAGCTCACCTGACCATAAGGGTTAATGTGAACTAGTGTAAAACTTGGCATCAGTGTCCTTTTGTCCATAAGTTTGTCCATCCTTTAACTTTTTACATTTTCACCATCTATTCCAAAACTAAACTTTATTTGAATGATGTATGGAAGACCCTTTACAAAGATTGCTCATTTTTGGTATTGAACAGAAATATGGTTATCACTTCTGAACATAATGTAGCACCAACACTAAAGGAAAATCATATTTTTACCATCTCGTCTGAAACTATTAAGCAACTTCAGCTAATCTTTACAGGACCAGTGGCGGAAAATATTTAAAATTCCTAGAGTTTTTTTTATATAAAATTCGGTTCCGGGTCCCTCTTGGAAAAATGTTTGCTTCGGGACCCCTCTTAGCAGAAAGTCTGGATCCGCCACTGAGGACTGTTAAAGTCCTCTAAAATAATTATGCTTTACATTTTGATCCGATAAAAACATCTCCACCCTATGGAAAAAACATCATTTTCATCATCTGCCAGCAAATTTAAGTAAGTTGTATTAGAATAATGTATGAAAGGGACTTACTAAAGGTTGTTCATTTCCATCAGATCCCTGTTTTGCTTAATTTGTTTACAACTTGTACTATGCATCAGATAATTTATGTACTTGGACCTCAACATACTTTTTGTGGGCGTTTGTAAAATAAAAATGAGATATGATGGAAAGCAACAATTTTAAAGGGGGTCAAGTAATACGACTTTGCAAAGTTCTCTTGACAGAACAAAAGAGTCAAAATTAAGACCTTAGAGCAGAGACATTTAAGGTAGTAGACCTAGGTTAAGGGAGATAACTCTTTAAATCAGTAAGACGTTTGAAATAGTTAGTTTCATCAATGCTTTTTAAGCATTGACGTGAAAAAGAATAAAAAATCATCTTTGTTACTCAGAGGCTTAGAATCTGTTTATGAAAATGATTTCAACAAACTCACCTATGATTTTTAAGAGTTATGTCCCTTAACCTAGGTCTACTACCTTAATTAGATGTCTCTGCTTAGAATTTCATAAATAACAAAATATTGAAATTATTGGGAATTATTATTCCTGAAACTCTCAAAGTGTTAATTATTTTGGGGACTCATTATATAGCAACAATACCTTTTTAATTACCTTTCCTTTCAGTTGTTTTCAAACATGTTATGATTTTAACATTATTTATTACATAGATTTTAAGGGGAACCACTGTCCAAATATTTTTTAATGTGGTCTGAAATTGGTTTAATGAATAGTGGAGCTTTTGATCGCCATGGAAACCAAACAAGAAAAATGGAATTTTATGGAAAATTTATTCTGCTACATGCAATGTTATGGTTTAGCAATAAGCACTAGAATATAAATGAACTCCTGTCCCATTTTCATGCTGCCTTCTGAGAAAGTCACGGTAAGCAAGGCATATGCATGCACAATATGACATAAATTCAAAATTTTATAGAACCCTTTGATGTAGGAATATGATATTCGGTCAATGAGTAGCTTTTAATTTACATCGAACCATATCTGGCCAATCGGGTGACCAATATTTCATGGTCAGACACCCATGTAAAATTTTTGTTACTAGGTCTGATTCATTATAACCACATGTGATGGGTCAATGATATTTGGGATATTTGAGATATTTGGGATATTGCTTTGCAATGGTTAGTACTCGACAGACCTCCCTATAAAGTTTTCAACTTAAAACTCAATTTCAAGGTCCTGTGCCCAGGTTCAGTTTTTTTGTGATATATCTGATTCGTAATGATATTTGGTATCGATCTGGCATGTTCTTTGGTACATGACTACTTGGCATACAGCATTTGGTCTTGACCTCAATTTCACGGTTCAGTGTCCAGGTTATGTTATTGTGATCAGGTCTGATATTCATCTACTCTATGTGTTAAGTCCTTGATATTTGGAATATAGCTGGGGTTGGTAAGTACAATCGACCATCATTTTTTTTAAACTTGTTCTCAATTTCATGGTCATGTGAACATGTTTAGGTTTTTAGGATTTATTCAGTTTCTCAATAGCTGTAAGATGTATCGCAATAATTGATATGTAGGTTGCTCTTTGGCAGATATGACTTTTGACTCCGGCCCAAACATCATAGTCTTAGTCCATGTTATTATGTTTATAGTTTTTTTTTCAGGAATACTAAGTGGTAAGGCAATGAGTTTAAGTATATATATGTCGATCTTGATTAGCACATGAATGTCATGTTTTTTCAACCTTGACCTGAATTCATGGATCAGTGACAACATTAAGTTCTTTTGATGAGATAAGTTTCCCAAGAACAGTAGGTGCCAGGGCAACGGTATATGTAGGTTTCTCTTGGGTAGTAAATTGCTGATATTGGTTTTGACCTAATAATATCTCAGTAACCATGGCTGGATGGTTAATGAGGTTGGCATTTATAATTGATTTTCCGCCTTTGGATTTGACATTGACCTCAAGTGACCATTATAGTATTTTGGGATGAATAGATAAATTTCTCAAGTATTTTAACGGGGTCGGTCCAGTGGAGGCTGGTGAGACATATTTTGTTTATACTTGTTTTTGAAAGGTTGACTTATAGTGAATAGTGAAAGGATAAAAAGACATGGTAAAACAAAGCTATGGAACAGTGCTTTTATTGTTGTTCTTCATCTTTAAGTCACTATGACGCCTTCAACAATGGGCTTTGCTCTTACCGCATCTCTAGTAAGTTCAGGACGGCCCCAAGCACCGGTTCGAGCTGAATTCAGAGCTAATTATAGAACAACGCTACTTGCATATTAATTTTTCCCATGGACGCGAGATCGTCAATAAATATAAAATTTACTGGACAAAATGTTCTACCAATCGCCTGATGAGACCAAGAAAAGACAATCACAACATATATACAATCATAGGGCACTCAGAGTCCATTGCAAGAAAACCTGGCAAAATTAAATCCACTTTAAACGAGTGGTCAGGATAACACTTAAAATACCCCCCCTTTTCCAAAAAAAAATTAAGAAAATACCAAAGCCAGTTGTAGGATTAAACCTAAACCACCCTTTTATCTGTCCCGTTTCCCTATAGTATAATAAACATACGAATAAAACACAGAACAGGTAGACTGCTTACTCCATGACCACAATCTTGAAAAGCAAAACGGACAAAACTTAATTTTGAAAGATGGGTCAAGGAGCGCTCGCCGCTTAACTGCTGGCTAGCTCAAAGAGTCTACCTAGTCTGTTGGTAAAAGATTGTCCCACTACGGAAGAAAAATCAAATTCAAAACCTCAACGCTTTTATTGTTGTTCTTTGTCTTCATCAATGAGCTTTGTTGGAAACCGTCACAGATGTCAAGAACTGACGGAGCAAAATTAGCTAGCATGATAAGATCTACATCCCCAGCAATTCTGAAGAAAACCTGACTCCCTATTTAGGAATTATTGCCCATTTTCCGTATTTTTTTTCATAGTTTTGAAATTTTATAACTCTTTATTAAACAAGCGGCTCTCAGGGCATTGCTGACATATAGATATGAGTGGTATTTCCATTGGCTCCAAAGGTGGCTGGTGGCCACCTTGAATTGGATGCAGATCTGCCAGAGAAAAATTTCAACAAGGAACAACCAAGAACTATTTTGATAAAATCGGGTTCCAATTTGATCGGTGGTTTTAGAATCAATTTCTTTTAATGGGGTCTAATGCTAAACTATGTTCCCCACTGGTGGCCATCTTAAATGAGGTACGGAGCTGTCTGATACATCTTTTTGAAGGAACCATCTAAGGATCAGTGTGACAAAGTTTGGTTCTAACTAGACTAGATGCAGAACAACAATAAAAGCGTTGTTTCATTGCTTGGTTTTACAATGTATTTGTAGTGACTGTCTCATGTACATTTATTCCATATCCTTCCATTGTTTATTTATATATCGGCGTATCGTTTTTAAAATGGACCATCTAAGGAATATTGGGTCTAAGTTTGGTTCTAATTTGGCCAGTTATTTCTGAGGATAAGATCTTTGAATGCCATAGGGACCAATGTTATGTGCCCTGATAGGGGCCGTCTTGGATGAGGTATGGATCTCCTTGATACCTTTTTGGAAGGGCCATTTAAGGACTAGTGTGTATACGTTTGGTTTTAATTGGACCTGAAGTTTCTGGGAAGAATATGTTTTTCATATGGTACGATGTAGAAAACTATGTTTCCCTAGGCTTCCATCATTTATGAGGGGCCTTTTTGCTGGACACATTTTTAAATGGGAACACCAAAGGGTTCACACCGCTAGTGATTTACTTTTATGACATTCTTGTGTGTTTTGATTTGATTTGAATTTGAAAGGTCGAGACTTTTTCGGTACTGGTGCAGACGAGACGAGACAGGTCGAGACAGGTTCAGTAAATTTCAGACTTTGGTCGAGACTATTTTAGTAATTTTCAGACAAGTTGAGACTGGTCGAGTTCATTTCAGTGCTTTTCAGCACAAAAGCACAAAAGGTGCCCATTTCAGACTTTTAATGTATTGTAGTACTTTCATTCATTAGTCTAAAAGCTCTGAAAGGCTGTGACAGGTCGATATCATCAGAGTTTGGAGTACAAGTCCAGTATAGAGTTTGTAACGTATGTTGTTTTAATAACTTATATATATACTTACTTTCTGTCGTGAAGAACGGTCTTCCTTTAATAAATCCGACACCAACTGAAGGAATATCGGCAAATTATACCAAATTTATCAAATAGACTCGTCCACGTGGGTTATTCCCGTGCTTTAATGTGTCTAAAGGGGTAACAGGATACGTACCTACTTGATACAATGCAACAAATGCAGTTAAATTCTCTTTCGTCAGCCATACAATAAAAGACTGGAACAAACTACCACTTAATATTCAAACGTCAATGATTCGCTGACAGCTTTTTGGAGTGTGTGTTGTTTACGTATCTTTTTATCTCTTTCCTCTCGTCTAAAGCTTTCCAGGTTTCTTACTCGTTCATTCTTTATCCATTCATTCTTTATGCTGTCTTCATTTCCTGTCTAAGATTTCCTCAGCAGCCTCTGTGTAGACTTTGATAAATTATTCCAATTCTTTTTTTATGTTATTATCCTACGTTTATGATTCTTCATCCAGTCAAAGATATTTAATTACAGAGAATAGCAACTCTATAATGACACAATTTTCACAGCCCCGAAAGAAAAACAATCGGTTTTAAAAGATAAAGAAATAAAATTTTCATCGAGAGAAATGACAAGGTTTCTTCTTTCCAAGATCTTTTTTTAATAATTCTACTTTGTATCTGAAAAAAGAAGCGTTTGACATTCTACACCATAAAAAAATAACAGAATTTCTCAACTTCAACCGATAATTTTAATTCAGTATGAAGACTAACTCGCCATAGGAAGGTTATTTTTGAAGATATGGAAATACTAATTCTGAATTAGCGATATGGGAACCATTTTTGGGTTAAATGAGTTTTTTTTTCTTCGATAAAAATTGTAGAAGGAGTGCATTGCAAAATATTTTACCCATTTGCAGCCGCTCCCGTGGCTGTCTGTTGTTAATTCTTCATGTGATCAACAAAAACAAATATCTGATCTGTCTTTAAATGTCTCTGATACAGGGCTTCAACTTTAATGTAAACTGTTTTTGGATGTTTTTCTGTTTCAAAACTGTAGTGTTGTAGGAAATTCATTACTGCTTTTTCTACTTATATCTTGAGACAATCCGGCTGAGCTTCAGTTTGCCGACTACTAGACTGTGGTCAGTTCCTCATCTACATCTCTCATGGCACAGGCATCTGTGAGTGATCGTTTATATCAACCATTAATGATAAAATGGTTTATCTGGTTTTCGTCCCTGGTCTTTGGTGATGTCAATGTGAATGTGTGTATGTCTTTGTGCTTAAAGAGTGTACCTTTACCTCAAATTACTAGGTTGTATTCAGCGTCAGTAATTCTAAACTAGTAAAGGTGTTCGTTGATCACTGCACTAGACGCATATCATTACACCGTGGTAGTTAAGAAACACCAGCCAAAACCATTAGCCTATATATTTGTCGCTGTTTTTAGACGTTATATATATATATATATACACAAAAACAAATAAAGTAACTATAACAACACTAAAGAATATAAAAAAATATATAAACAAGATGTTAACTGTGTTATATTTCAGGAATCCGTTTCCCTTCATCAGACACATTTACTGAAATAAGATGTATAATTCAGTCTATTGCTGTTACAAAATATATCAAATNAGTTTAGTAAAGCATAGAAATGTATATAGACTTAGTGTTTACCTTATACAGCATATAAGTAAAAATACGACATGGCGGCAGCGGTGCTGAAAGACGTTTAACCTGTATAATAATTTGAAATTGGGATTTATCGACATTGTCAGATAAAGAAACGGCTACATTTCAAGTTAGTGCGCCAGACAAGTTCGATTTCGCTAAACCAGAAACATGGCCAAAATGGATACAACGTTTCGAGCGATTTCGGTTAGCTTCAGGACTAAAAGAAAAACCTGGAGAATCACAGGTAAACAGCCTTATTTATACAATGGGCCCGCAAGCCGACGACATCTTCGCATCATTTGACTTGACAGCGGAAAATAAGAAAAAGTATGCCAATGTGAAGGAAAGTTTTGACAATCATTTCATCGTAAGGAGAAATGTGATTTTTGAAAGAGCGCAGTTCAACAAGCGAAACCAAGAGGATCCCGAGAGTGTGGAAAGCTTTGTAACATCACTTTACACTCTGACGGAACACTGTGGATATAATGATTTTCGAGACGAAATGATACGAGACCGTATAGTTGTGGGAATAAAAGATTCCAACCTATCTCTCAAAATGCAGTTAGATCCAGACTTAACACTGAAGAAAGCAATTGACATGGCCCGTCAGTCAGAATCCGTGAAAAAACAGCAAGTAATAATGAGGAGTGATAGTTCGAGTTCAAACGTTGACAGCGTGAAAAAATTTCAAAAACGCAAATTTGTAAAGAAGCAAACACCAACATTTCAAAAACAGAACGGATGTCAAAGATGTGGAAATAAACATTTCCATCCTCGTGAAAAGTGTCCAGCCAAAGCAGCCAAATGCTACAAATGTTCTAACATCGGACATTTTGCGAAAGTATGCAAGACCGGGAAGAACGTTGGGTCAGTTACCGTTAATTCCGATGGTGAAGGATTCTTAGGAGCTGTAGAAACAAAAAGTGAACGTCCTTGGATGGTGAAGTTACGAATTCAAAATAAAGAACTTAACTTTAAAATTGACACAGGAGCTGATGTGACCGTGATTTCAGAAAGTAATTACAGAGGAATAAACAGCTGTCAAATTTCCAAAACAGACAAAAAGTTGAGCGGCCCAGGGAACACTGACTTGCATGTAATGGGAAAATTTCAGTGCATGCTTGAATCAAAAGATAAATTTAGTGTTTAGGATATATATGTTGTTAAGGGATTAAACAAACCACTATTAGGTAGGCCAGCTATTCAGGCTTTAGGTATAATTAGTCATGTAAATGTCTCGTCTGTCAACGCAGAAATCAAAACCGAAAACCACTATCGCGAAAAATATCCTAATGTATTTAAAGGTCTTGGTCAAACGCAATGGACATACACGATCGCGCTAGCACCTAACGCGAAGCCGTATTCTTTGGCAACACCACGCAGGGTACCGTTACCTTTAATGGACAAAGTAAAGAACGAGTTAGCGAGAATGGAATCGTTAGGGGTTATATTGAAAGTCGATGAACCAACCGAGTGGTGTTCGGGTATGGTCGTAGTGCCAAAACCAAACGGCAACGTCCGCATATGTATAGATTTTACAAAATTGAATGAGTCCGTTAAACGCGAGAATTATCCGCTACCAGCAGTGGAAGAATCACTAGCCAAACTTGCAAATGCAAGAGTATTTTCAAAATTAGACGCAAATAGTTCGTTTTGGCAAACTAATTTAGCAGTAGAGTCGCGTCCACTCACAACGTTTATCACACCCTTCGGTAGGTATTGTTGCAACAGATTACCGTTTGGAATAAATTCGGCGAGTGAATTTTTCCAAAAGCGCATATCCGAGACGCTCGAGGGTTATCCTGGCGTATTGTGCCACATGGACGACATACTGATATTTGGTTCTTCACAAGAAGAACACGATGAGCGACTTGAGAACGTTTTAGCTGCCGTTGCAAAGGCAGGGCTCACACTTAACGAGAAGTGTGTATTTTCAAAGCCGTCCGTGAAATTTTTGGGTCAGATAATCGACGAATCGGGTTGTAGAATAGACCCAGACAAGGTTAAGGCCATAGCCGAAATGGATAGACCGACCGACATATCAGGAATTAGACGTTTCTTAGGTATGGTTAATCAACTGAATAAGTTTTCGTCGAAGATAACTGAGCTAACTAAGCCGCTTCGCGAGCTATTAAAATCTCAAAATGCATGGCATTTGGATATCCAACAAGAAAAAGCCTTCAATGAAATAAAGACTGAATTAGCGTCGTCCGGAACGCTTGGGCATTATGATTTGAACAAAGACACAGTTGTGTCCGCGAACGCATCGTCATATGGACTTGGTGCGGTATTAAAACAGAAATACCAAG
>MJUU01031240.1:0-10708 GCA_002080025.1 Modiolus philippinarum
GTGAACTAAGAATCTAGCCCGTTTTACCCGTCTCAACTGTAGTGAATTTCGTTAGTCCCGTAGATAGTAGTTAACTATGGGGAAAAGCCGTAGGTTTTCAAAAAACGTTTTTTGAAAACCTACGGCTTTTCCCCATAGTTAACTACTCTCATCAGCAGCATTAAAATCAAATAATATGGAAAACCATAATCCAAAAGTTGTCCAGAACGAAGTACTCATTTCCAAACTACTACAAACTACTGATATCTTACGTAAAGGGGAATACCAAAATATAAACCATGCTAAAATCTGAAGAAAAATTGCAGTGTTTGGACGTAACACTACATCAAAATACGACAAGAAATAAAAAGAAGAAATTCCATTCTTTGGGTACCCGTTAATCTGGAAACCAACAAATATGGCGTTAAATGTGTTGACACACTGCAGACTACATGGAAAATGGAAGAAACTTTGTCAGAATCTAGTAAATAACAAATATTGTACAACCCCAATTTGGCAATTGTTTATTAAACAAATGGATGCAGCCACAATATCTGAAACCACAGTCTAGCCTCCCTTTTAGTGTTAAAATTTCAAACGGATTGACCAACTGAAAAGTTATCGACCAAAACGACAATAGCACAATAATGATAATAAGGTTTCTTGTGGCGTTAATAAGAGATCTATGGTGTCTATAGATTATCAAGAAACTAGATAAAATAAATTTTTGAATTTAAATACGTGCATTCAAGAATTGCGAGAAGATGAGAAACGACCATATTGGCGTTCATAGCACCGTAAAAAATATGCATAAAAAGGAATTTAGAAAGGTTACAACTGGCTACCCTCGATTCCATGGCCACAAACAATTTGAATAAAACATTACTGGATTATAGAGGGTGTGTTGTCCTCCTACTACAATCTTTAGCCCAAAAGATTAAGTTGAAATGTGGTACCAGCGGTTCTCGTGTAATTGTTTTAATGTAAAATTCATCAGCCCCTCCAGTTTTTACTCTTAATAGCTTAATTCTCCTGTTTTTTCATCAGTCTGATTCTGATTTGGGGAAATGGAAGGTTTATGGACAGCTTGCTGTTTCCTCAAACACCAGACTCATACAACAAACTACTGTAGTATACACTGCTTAAAACTATAAAATGCAAATTATGACACAGATTCTACCACTAAAGCATTTATTACACTGCATGCACGTGCAATATTTGTTTGACAATTTTGATGCAGTAAAAGTTATTATTTCGGCAATAAAACATAAGAATAGTTTCCAGGAATTTGCTTCATTGTCCGATAACTTGTAGTGTCCGCGGAGGACGATTTTGATGAATTCTCAAAATTATAAATTGCAAATAAGAGGGTGTGAATTGGGGTACCTTTTTGACGGTTAACGGTAAAAATTTCAGTCATATGAAGTTTTTTTTCAATCAAATAACTTTTATTGCACTAACATATGAAGTTAACGGCATGACTTTTTAGGGACTTTCGCTACTCCATATGAAAAATAAATATGATTTAAATAAATGTAATTTAAAAAAAAAGAAAAAATTAAAGAGAAAAAAATTATAGGTTGATGATCTTGTTTTTTAGTTATAAGTGATTAGGATTATCATTAGGAAGGTTTGACCACGATTGAATGTGACAGAATAAATAAAATTTAATGAAATTTTTACAGAATGCTCATAAAGATATATAAAATGAAATTATGGGAAAAATAGAAAAATAAGGGGTCCATGGGCAAAAAGTTATATACTCCCTTCCTATGATATCGCGGCTTCTAGGTATCTCGGTAAAAATTTTATCCCTTCCATGTGCATTGCAACGTCATTGCTGATCATTCTATTTATACATTCGGAAACCTCCTTGTCATCTCTGTTGGAAAATTCATTAATTCTGTCAAAATTACTAGATTTCTTGTAAATACCGAACAGTCTCATTAATTCCGCATAAATGGCAGGCATTCTTATTTTTACTGATGCCTTATTTCATAAAACATCAAGTAAATAAAACAGAGTTGTCACGATTCGCCTGCTATTTCTTAGGAACTTGATGGTGCAAAAAATAAGCTATGATAACGTGAATTTTATAGACAACGATGACGACGACGAACTTCATTGTATGTACCATAAATATAGACATGACGGTCTAATAAGGCAATTGAAATTTAATTACTATCAATAAATTGAGAAATTACGACTTTTTTTAAAACTGAGACCCAACTGATAAACTGTTCACCCGTCGGAGCGGTAAGATGTGGGAAAAAGCAGGTGTCCGCGTTTTATATCCTGTATTCATTATGTTTCCTGAGATTTGAATGAATTTTTGTTCATTATTTTATATTAAACGAGAAAGAATATCAAATCTTTTCATAAAGTGTGTTTGTCAGATATAGGTTAAAGAATTGATTGGTCTTGAAAACGTTGTGCTCTGTGAAATGAAATTTGTAAATACCGCGATATCATAGGAACTATATTTAGAGCCCTCATCGGCTTTTTATCTTTTGAAGAGTTAGTGTTCATATTTTGACAAGCGGAACCAACAAATAAGTCATGCAAAGAAACAATGATGTTATATGTAGGCTGGTTCTCCCCCTCTTCATAACTCATGCGCTAATGTACGAGGGTCGTCAATATCGCGGAACGAGATTTGATGAATGGGAACCAGTCTATGTTATATGAAACATTCTTTAATTAATTCTGTAAACCTGTAAAATTACAGGAACCTTAAAAATCAAGTTCCGCGATTCCATAGAACACCATGATAATGGTTTTAAATGGATAAAACCAGAGCATACTGAAGAATTAGTTCGGTTAGGGCACAGGGGGTAAGGGTAGATAATTCTTGTTTTCCAATATCTGAGTGCCTGCATGTGTGTACATTAATAATTAACACATTAATATTATCAATTAAATGAGGGTGATAAGTTGCAAGACATCCCGCTGTGATATATCTGGACTGTTGACAGGGTTGAACTGATAATGAAATTCATCTGATATTTGAAAATATTGGTCACTTGTTTTATGACATTGATCATGTAAGAATTAAATAAATACAAAAGCTCTCGCAAATTTACACCTTTGACAGTAATATCTGCATATGGATGGATAAAGCAACAATTTATTGAAACCGTGAATATTTGAACAAATTATATTTCTATTTTTTTCTTCAACTTTCTTAGAATATTTCATTGAGAGATTGTGTATATGCATATTTTCCGTTTGTTATTTTTGCGTCTAACTTTTATGCAAAGATAATATCTCGTGGTGGTGTATGCGTGAATACCAATGTCATATAGGAACTTCGATACTTCCACAAAAAAAAATATTTAACAACTACATTTTGAAACGGTCATTGGTGTCGTGTGCATTTAGTGCCTTTCAAAGTGCAGTGTGGAGTTGGTAAAACAAAATCCCGAGCTGGAGATGATTCTGGCTATGGTGTTTTAAGGAGGTGATGATGTTTAATGCGTATGCCGTGTTAAATGAAATACGCATCATATCTTAATTATTGAACTGAACGGATAATAGGTATACATAATCTTGCGATTTTGTAGCTCTGTCCATAACTTTATTTGGCACTATTGAGTAGATCATGTTTTCCACTTACTTTTGATAATGGATTTCCATTCTTTTGGTCCTAGTACTGTTAATGATATGTTGCCAAAATAAATACCCAACACATTCAAATGATTTTCCTGTATGCCCTGATATACGTTGTCTCGTGTATATTTGATCCGTATCCTTCCACTTTACTCCATGCTTTGCCTAACGCATCACTACAAGAATATTCGTGGCTTTATAGCAATTTTACTTCGTGTACTTACTCAATATATTTCAAACAAATGGATTGGACAAGTTCACCTTCCCAGAAGAGTCCCGAATGCCCAGAAAGTCTAACTGAAAAGGAATGGCCTGGTATTTACTGAGCATTTTCTTTCGAATGTGAGCAAATGCGCAGTGTTGAAGGTTTATGTTGACACCATGATGACATTTTCCATTGCTTTGGTAATAAAAATTTATTTCAATACCTGCTCATGAAATTAACCACCACCCTATAAATTATGACAATTGACTGAAATACAGAAATGAGACGTTGAACTTTACGATGTCCAGCCCAAGTGGCATTCTTCAAATTTTAAAATAAACATATTATGAAATATATTTCCCAATTAATTTCCTCTAATAGACTCGAATGCAATCTCTTACATTATGGTGTGACCTTTTATCGTTTATTTTTTAATTTAATTTGTACCTGTTAACAGTTTATTATTTACATTCAAGTTTCAATGAATTAAAATATTTAGCTCATATAGGCAGATTTTAGGGGAGGGTGCGTATGCATCCCTTTTCATCGCCAAAGAAAAAATATGGTGGGAATTCTGCATTAAACTACCTGTATACTCTTTACAAATTATACTGAAAAATAAAATATTTATAATATTTTCATTACAAATTATGCTTAAAAATAATATATTTATAATATTTTCAATGAGAAAAGTAGTCAAATTGTTTTTAGCCTTGCTCCGCTCGGCGGGTTTCATATCATTTTTAGGATTTAAACCCCCTTTGAAAATTCGAAAATCCCGGATCCACCCTGGCTCATACAGTTATTATATGTTAAACTTAAAAATAAATATATTTCCAATTGAGTGTCACTTTTAAATACATTTTTGTACTGAAACAATGATTCGGAAACTCTTGAGTACCAGAACTTGATTCCTGTACGAATAAAAACTCGACCTCATAAAAACACAAAACTTGTCATGGATTAATGTCCCAAAATATGTATTTATACTATTAATTAACACCCGATGTTGACATTATCAATACACCACGCGGGTGGTACTATCTTCCCTTACTTTATTTTAAAAAATCCTAATATTCAACCCAAAAGTGACGGGTGAGTTATTAAATTTATATTGAAATGAACAATATCATTGCATTCGCCATCATTTCTAGTTTACAGCTATATCAGCTTAAAATGTGGATAATAGGAGTAACTATCTTAACTTTTAGATTGAACAATGGTCATATCCTTGGATTAACCTGCTTTGTACATGAAAAATCGCTAAAATTGGTGCTGTTTTTCAAGTTAAAAGTGACGGATCTTTAATTTACTTTATTTTAATTTTGAAAACAGCATCGGATAGCTTATACTTTAAACTTACAGGACATATCAGCTTAAAAATTGAATATTGACAAGAATTGGCCTAATTTTACGTTTAAAAATAAACTTCCTATATAAGTCTATGTTAGATTTTGTCCATACAACTGATACCATCAATTAGTGTGCCCCCCGCTGAGCCGAACTAATTCTTCTACATGATTCCGAAAATCTGACAGAAATCCCAAAACATGAGGAGCAAACCTCCTTAAGCTCTTTTACGAATCACGCTAGCATTTTTGGCGATTAACTGTAAAAATTAGATCGATTAAGACGTTAACGGTAGCAGAAAAAGGCCGATAAAGGGCATTCATACCCTCAAATAATGGCTCAGTCTAACGGATCTGATCAAAAGAAACTATATTTATCACTCTTTCATAACAAAGTCTGAAAATAGTTGTAAAAATAGTGGTTACTAGTATCTAGATCAATCAGCAATTTTCAAGAAAAAAAGTTGCATAACTCATTTTTGTTTAAAATCGTCGTGTTATGATAATCATACGATATGACGTATATAATAACAATAAGTGATACAAACGTCATTAATTAAAATGTTACGAATAGACATGTATTTTTGTATGGTCTTACAAAATTCTTTTGTCAATATTAATCCTTCGTGAACTTGGCATTACAATGGACAGTATTTAAAATGCGAACAAAGCTGCTTTAAAACATTTGGATACAGATAGAGCATTGAAAAACGTACTACAAGCAAAAACCAAGGTAAGATAGTAATTAATGGCTAACAACGAAAATAAAAAATACAGTTAAATTTCAAATAATAATAATAATAAAAATAATAATGATAATGATAAAAACAATAATGAATATTAAAAATAAAGTACTTTGAAGGCAGTTTTCAATTTCTTTATTTATTTCATTTTTTTTCCTGAAGCTTTGAATTAGATAAAGAGATAATTTAGGTGAATTGGTTTCACGCCAAATGCATGTTGTTTTAGTTATAAAAAACGCGTAAAAACGCATAAAATGCTAAGTAATTAAAAAAATAGTTTGGAAAACTCTCATGTTGTCAGCATAACGAAATTTACTGCTTTTTATGCAAATTCGGTATTTTTTGTATTTTTCATAGATGACGTTAATCTTAAAGTGATTTTATTCCAACTTTTGCTGTAAACATTTCGCTCTCATTGAAGTATGGTGTTAAAAATACAATTTTGTCTGAAAAAGAAATTTATTTTCTAAAAATATGTAAACATCGACTGTTTATAATTTCAAACGAGATCTTAAAATTCAATTTTATTATATATTTTCCCTTTACATAAAATGAGTAAATAAGGTGTTCAGACAAGTTTATAAAATGGGAACATGTTCGACTATAAATTATGTTAGAAATTTTACTATGGCAGACTTAATGTCAGGAATTTAAGATAATGACTTGTCCGATAAATAATTTCATATGACAAATATTTAATTGAAATATTTAAAAATCACAAGATTATACATAATATATTTCAATTCGAAGTCACCTCTCGACATTTTTTCAAAGCTCTATCTAGCTGTTGGTGGCCTTTCATTTAGTATGATGTCTTTATTAATTCTTAAGTTATACAACTTATCGAATATAATTTTACAAAATTATTATCATTATGCGTCAGTACTTTACATACATGTAAATATATGCATCGATATCAATAATAATAATAATCATTGTCAGTCAATGGCAAGTAATAATAATTACTATCAATATACTATAATATACATACAAATAATAAACACAGCAGAGAATTGATGTATACAATAACGATTTGTATTGCTGTTATGAATTGCGCATTTTTTCCGCTTAAAATAAATATTTACCCAATTTATTCAACTCCTTTATATTGTGTACAGATAATAACTGAATTAATTTTATACTAGATGGTTTTCTCCAATAATATGGCTTAATAAACCTTTTTCTCAACTCTAAGTAATGTTTACATTCAAGAATGAAATGGTATTCATCCTCTATTTGTTGTTTATCACATTTATCACAAATTCTAAGATGTCGATCAATGCCATAAAATCTACCTGTTTCTACATTTAAACAATGTGAAGATATTCTGTACCTACAAATACATGGTTTGTATATATAATTAACAGGTTTTTAAAGATAATACTGCAAAGTATCTAAATCATACATATATTTATAAAAATGACACTTCGGTGACTCGTGAAAAAATGAGTCCATTTCACTTACAAATTTACCCTTTAGTTCGGTTTTAAAGTCTTCAAGGAATAACTTTTCATTATAAACACTCTGACTATTCCATACATCTTGAACAAAATGTTTTTGATATTAATTATCCAATTAAATTTATCGTTTGGCTTAAAAAAAGACCTATCAAGCATATCCTGGAAGCAAGTTCTCAGAATACAATTTTCAGTATTCAACAGTTTAATCCAATATTTCAACATTCTAATATATATGGAATATAGGACATTTTGTTCTTGATACGGACTTTATCACGGCCAGTATCAAGTGAGCCCGTTAGGGCGAGCTTGATGCGTTACGCCGTGATAAAGTCCGTATCAAAAACAAAATGTCCTATATTACTTTTATCGGTAATTCACAAAATGATTAATAAAACTCTATAAAAAATTGAAATAAGCTTAAATTTATATTTTGGCACAGTTAATCTATTGTTTATTGCAATAATTTATATGCATTCTACGTTCAACGTATTACGCGTATGAACACGACAAATAGTACAAAACATGACGTCAACATAGCAACCGGCACGTGACGCCTTCACAGTGACCCGATATTTTTGTGATAGTGTCCAGTTTGGTGATACTGAGAATATCAGTCTCTGTAGATCAAATTAAGAAATTCATACAAATTACCGATAAATCTATTTATATACAATGGGTACCTTCCAGTCTCACTGTATACCATATAATTCACAGCTGATTTTTTAACTTTAAGTATTCTTTTTAAAATAATTAAATGTACTTTTTCTACATCATCTGCCTTATGTTTCAAAAGAGTGACAATAATAACAGTCGTCATTTATCTTACTACAGTGTTGCTTATTTCTTCTCTATCAGCTTTTATGCACATATCGATTTATGGTCTTCTCGGAATGATTTGTTTTGATCTGCACTGAAGAGACAAAAGATGACGATAAAGCCATTTGCAGAAACTAAATTTACAGTCACCTGTGTATTGATTATTTATTATGAGTATTGTGAAAAGAAATACTACTCATTGAATTGTTTGATTTTTCTAGTCATCACTGGAGTTTTCGCTGGCAATTTTTTCGTTAAAAATTAATTAATTTATCATCACATTGTCTAAGAAAAACTAAAAGTTTTTTTAAGTTTGTTATAGAAATTTTACCCATTTATTGGCAAAACAAAAAGTAAGAAATTTTTTTTCATGTCCATTTACTCCATATCCTTTCATGGTTTATTGGATGTTATCTTTTTCTGTAAATATGATTACGCTATATACGAAGATTTTAGTAACAAAATTTGATTATTTTACAATTTGCATTGCAAGAATATATTTATAGGAATAAAAGTAATTTTGGAGGAGTTTATAGATGTGTAAACGCGGCCGACTCACTCACAAACTAAATAAGTCCGAAGGACTTTATGTAAAGTTTGTGAGTGAAAGGCCGCGTTTACACATCCATAAACTCCTCCAAAATTACTTTTATTTCTTATAATTCCAATTATCTGAAATTAAAACAATGTTTTCATTGAATTTGACGTCACCATGTATGCACTATTTTCCTCGGAGCGTATTAATGGGCAAGAAGCGTTTATCGAGAAAATAACTTCGTTGTTGTTCGTGACGTTGACCAATGAAATTGGACGTTGCAAAGGCAATTGGAATTATAATGATAACATTGGGCATGAAGACGCACATTACGTAAAAGTTTCAAATAAACTAATGACTGCTCATAGGTGCACGGAAGTTTTAATTTTTTTGTGTGTGTGTTTTTGCAATTTTTGTTTTGCGGTCAGAGCGCAATAACTCCAAAATTTGTAATAAACTTTTTTCCGTTAGCTCTTTGTATAACTGGAAATGGTAGCTATACCATTACTGAAATATTTAACATTACTTTTACTGATAAAAATTGTCTTATTGAATGTAATTCATACAAGCAAACACTTAAATTGAAATCTAAAATTCAAAATTCTGTAACTGAATATTATAAAAACCTGATAAGTGATAAAATTGCTAAATTAAATGAACAAAATAAATATTTTCTGTATAAAACCCTAAAAATAAATAATGAAAAAACAGATTATTTATCTCATCCCAATAAGGAAAACAGAAAACTTATAACAAAATTTAGAGTTAGTGACCATGAGCTGTTAATAGAAACTGGTAGATACTATAAGATACCCAGAGAGGAAAGACTATGTAAAACATGTAAAGACTTGGACAATGAGTAACATTTCTTCTATAATTGTGCAATTAATCAATCTTGTAGAAAGCAACTTTAAGAATATTATATGAAAACTTAGCTTAATTTTAATTCCCTGAATCAGTTAAAAAAGTTGACTATTATACTAAATCCGTCAACCTCTGAACAAATTAAAACAGTCGTTTCTTTTTTACAACAGTCATTAGAACTGAGGAGAGGAGACAAATAACTGTTTTATATTGTAAACATTAATTCTTTTATGTTTTGTTCTTATAAATGTGATGTACTACAACTCAAATGGGTTATAAGTATTTGAATAAAGAAAGATGAAGGTGATATTTGCCTTAAATTTCAATGTACAAGTGGCAAAAATAGGGATTAAAATTTGAGTACATATTTTGCTTGTATTGTATTTTTTTATTTGTATGTTTCCCTTTCTCTGCAGCAATATACCTGCATCCCCAGCATATGGAGTATATATTTCACAAGTAATTCGTTACTGTAGAGCATGCAGTACATACAGTGACTTTGTGGAAAGAGCAAAAGCGCTGTCACAAAAACTGCTGAGTCAGGGATATGTTCAGCCTTTGTTACTTTCGTCCCTTCAGAAATTCTATGGCCGTCACCATGACATCATAGATAGATATGAAATGTCAGTGTCACAAATAAAAACTGGTTAAAAAATTTCACTACAATCTCGAAATAAAAATGTACTTGCAGAGTGAGTGATTCGTAACACGAGGGCTAGCATCAATTATCCTAACTTTCAAATTAGGCATATTTATAAAGTGACCGCCTGATCAATCAGGGCTTCAAAAAATAAATAAATAAATAAATAAAAAATCAAATAAATAAATAAGTAAAAACAATAAATAAGAATTTAAAAAAAAATCGCGTCTCACTCGATTATTAAGAAAGCTCTTCAACAGATATCCATCAGTCTCTTGTGGAAAAAATGATTTTTTTTTCACTTAGTATTGTCACGAACATTTATTTTCATTATATACGACTTTCAAAAGATAACTGGCTTTGAGTTGCTACAGGACATTACCGCAAAGGAAGGGAAGGTTTCGCGCTCCGTAATTCCTTTTGACATCATTTCTTTTTGAAATGCCTACCCGTAGTGAAGACCCTTGCGGTATACATTTTTTAATGGTTTTTGCACCTTCTTTGTCTT
>MJUU01031242.1:0-26972 GCA_002080025.1 Modiolus philippinarum
TAAATACCAATAAAATACTTCACCTGCTTGTCTTTCTATTAAATAAATACAATCGCTATTTCACAAAAATCAAACTCATATATCGTGCCAAGAACCCGTATTGTCAATTTGATGTTAGCTTGTTTATAATCTCAACAAGCTTTTGCAACGAAGTTAAATTACTTAGTACTCTAAAGACGCAAAATCTCCACTAAGGTTGAAAAAGCAGATGGTCAAACACATTGACAGTTTAAAATTTGACAGTTTCGTTGTAGTATAAGATAACATAGTATAAAAGACTATAAATCTTTTATGGACTTCTCTCGAGGGAACCGTTTTCCTATAGTGTTGTCTGCGGCATATAGTGCACGAGCCGACAAGCGAGAACACTATTCGCACCAGACAACACTATTGGAAAATTGTTCCCGTGGTAGAAGTTCGTAATTTATTTAGTACATAACAGAAAAGAAAGCAAACTGAAAATGAGACAAAGCATAGTAAACCGGAAGTCATTTGAGGTATGTGAGGTATAGCAGTGGCGGATCCAGACTTTCTGCTAAGGGGGGGCCCGACCAATATTTTTTTCAAAAGGGGGGCCCGGAACCCATTTTTTTGAAAAACACCTAGGAATTTTGAATATTTTCCGGCCTAAGGGGGTATAATAGTCCCGTTGTCAAGTATCGTATCCCGCTGTCAAGCTAAACAAATTATTGTACGAATAAAGTGACGTCAGATTATCCAATGAAATCGTAGGATTTTTACATGTTAAAATAGTTTAATTGCTATTTTACAGTCAACACGGATTTCACAATACACTATTATTTATCAATTCTAATTTAATGATACAGATATTGACTCCACACTATATAACTGGTTTTACCATACTAAATCATGGTATGAAGTACTGAAAACCAAACCTGACAACATACACGTTGTAACTTATGAGGATTTGAAAGAGGTACCGTAAGTACAGATATCAATTGTCATATACATTGTACTTAAAAACACAAATTTGGCATTTAATTTAAAATTCGATCAGATAGAAGTAGTAATTACACCTTATATGAGTAAGCTGAATTCTGATTGGTCATTGTATTTTTTTGGCAAATACCCCTTCACTGGGTTATTTATAACGTAGTCATCTTTGCGCTTAAATGATAGAGATATTCGGTGTAATCCGTATCACATGCTGCAATATCATTCATGAGGGCCGACCTGTCGGCCCTCTTTGTAAAGTAAAAGTATTGGTGGTCTTAGAATGTTATTTTGAACAGATATATCATGAACGTCGGGGTATTTGCCAAAAATACAAGTCTTGGTTCTAAATTTCCCTCGCCTTTCACGCTCGGGAAATTTTACCGACCTGCGACTTGTATTTTTGGCAAATTCCCCTCCTTATCATGATATATCTGTTCAAAATAACATTCTAAGACCACCAATACTTTTACTTTACAAAGAGGGCCGAATGATATTGCAGCATGTGATACGGATTGGGACATGTTTTGTTCTGTTTATCACATGTTTGAACAAGGATTTTTTTTAATGCTTTTAAGTTGGGACAGTAAAAAAAACATTGAAAATTCAGTTTTGTAAATAAAAATAATCAATTGAAAAACCAATTATGTTCCACAATATTGACCAATGCCAATGTAATTCTTTTTCTGTCAGTTTTTAAATTTTTAACAGTAAGTTGAAAGTAGTTGATTTGACGATTGATACAGTGCTTTTTGTCCGCATGTTGTTTTTTGTCCGCTGTTCCTTTTTGTCCGCAAAATGGTGCTTTTTGTCCGCAACTTTTGCTTTTTGTCCGCAACTTTTGCTTTTTGTCCGTCGCTTTTTGTCCGCTTTGCTTTTTGTCCGCAATATTTGCTTTTTGTCCGCAACTTTTGCTTTTTGTCCGTCGCTTTTTGTCTGCATTGCTTTTTGTCCGCAATATTTGCTTTTTGTCCGCAACTTCTGCTTTTTGACCGTCGCTTTTTTTATGCTTTGCTTCTTCTCTACATGTTTTGCCCTGGAAATATTTTAGATACGTTTATACAGAGAATTTCCTAGAGAAACCCTATAATAGAACAACATTCGACATTTGCAAACATATCAGGTACGTGTAATTGTGTAAAATATCATTAATACATTATAAATCTTAAGGAAATAAGGATTTTTTTTGGCACTATTGTTTGTTAAGGTGTGTTTGTTCCACGCTCTTTTGATAACAAGAACCTTTGGGTCCTAGTGCTGATGATTAATTGCCGAATTAGCAATCCACCTTATTGAAATTGATTTCAATGTACCCTTTTTCGCGCGTTGTAATCTTATGGGCATCATTTCAGCATCTGTATTAAAAAATCGTAAAAATTCCACGGTACCTTATGTTTCCCCAGCTCAGTTGTCATTATAATTTGGGCTTCAGTTAAATGTGGTTGCTATGTAGAATTCCAAAATAACTGGCCGTTAAGACTTTCAGGAAATATACATTATTGGAGTTTCATGAAATTTACCAAAACTGGAATAAAAGATATTTTTTGCGATTTACTACTGAAAATAATTTTTAATCATGTAAGGAATTAGAATTATGGTTTCTAAGAAGAATAAAAAAAATAACAGGTCTTTGAGAGGCAGTTTAGGAACTTACCGAAATTAGAATCGTAGATTTTGCAATTTACCTTTTGAAAATCACACTGTCCCATGTTGGTCCTCTATGAAATGTGATTTCATGTGCCGGGGTACTGTAATTTAAGAAATAACCATACTGTATTTTAGGGTCTGAGGGCGAAAATTGGAGATTTAAGTGTCGCAAAGTTTTGCAGCGACGCTTTTGCGGAGCCGAAAAATGGTGGTTTGGGACAGTAAAATCTTAGTTTTACCCCTAAAGATCCTAAAACCAGGTTACAGGAAGTTTGGTATGCGTCTGTTCCATTATATTCCTATTGGTTCCGACGATAAATCGTGGATTTTACCCCTTGAAAATTATGAATTCACTCAATCAAAATTAGCCTTACAAACATAAGTGCATTTGAATTCGAATTTTGTGCATCAGGTGATTTTCAAAGTTTGATACCTGGCATGTAATTATAAGGTTTTTGAAAGTTTATGAGATTGATTAGTGCTTCTCCGGTTAATACCTTACTCTTATGACCTTGAAGAAGTAAATATGTTTGTATAAAATTGTATTTCAAATAAAACATGAAATAATTATGATGGTTAAAACATGAATGAAACACTTTATAAAATCCATTTGTTGATGAGCGCATTGATTTGATAGACTGAAGTAGCCAAACGAGTATGCATCTTTCACCTGGAAGTAATCGAAATGTGCGGTCAAGGTAAAGGGGCGTGCTTTCAATCATGCTTGCAGATGGCTCTGTGTCAATTACAAGTATTCGTCCAGCCGAATCTACCAGTGAGATTAACATTTTTGATCTGTTCAGTCTATCAAATCAAAGCGCGCTTCAAATCTGAAAACTCAAAACTCAATCTGGACGGACAGTATTTCTTCGTGTATGATAGATCAACTTTGTCATAATCATTTTTTAATTGTCAAGATGTCGTTATACCTGTATTATAAATTCCAGGTTATGAAACACATCAAAAATTAAACTCATATAACAAAGAGTTTAAAAAGTAGACAAGTCCTAATCGCAACCATTATAATTGAATACTGTGGCGGATTCTGAAATTTGTATACTTTGGTTTAGGCGGCTTGTCTAGTGAATATTGGGGTATGGGATATTTACGACTTTTAACAACATGTCATATATATTGAATTGATATTTGTTCCATCTAGTGATATTTTGATGGTGGGCGAGTCTTCGGACGAGCCTGTCCATCAAAATATCACGTGATGGAACAAATATTAGTTCAATATATGGCTTGTATCAAAGTGGACATGTCAATCAATTATTGTCACGTGGCAATGTGACAGTTAGCAAAGTTATTTCAATAGATGGATTACATAAGTTGGATGTTGTCATTGTTGCATGCAGGATATGATTTTGTATTTGAATATTCGAAGTCTACATGACAAGGGAGGTCTCGCCCAACTTTAACCAGGAAAGAAAGGGATATGACAGCATTGTCAGGCAGGTATTGATACAAACATTTTCCACGGTTCATTCTCTGTCCCAAAAAGGTGATGTCAATTTTTCTTTTTTAAGACTGGTACAACTATTGATATAATATGTCCAAAGTTTGTGATAAAAATGAAGTTAGTGAATTTTAGTACACTACAGCTATTAGTCTTTTCCTCGCGAAGTTGCTGACTATTGTTCTATAATACCGTATAATGTAGTGTGTCCGCCCGTCCATCTGCTCCTTCTTCCTCCAAAGATTCAAAGCAGTAACTTGTAGTCAAAAGTTAAATATTGTCATAATGTTGCCGGACTGTAAATGAATACTTTTTATTTTTTATGCACTATTCGCATGGGCAATTCACTACAACTGGAAGGTTTTTTTTTTCAACCGTGTCACTATGATGTTAAGTTTTGAAATTTTAGAAACTTTTCAAACATGACAAGGGCTGCGCGTATCCAGATATCCCCGCCGCTTCAGAATTTGAAACCCCACGTAATTGTGGAATTTTTCATAGTTAAAAAGGGGCATACATCCTACAAAAATAATCAATCAGGACTCTGCACTGGCCTAAGGTATCCTTGAGCAAAAGCTACTGTATAAATATTATCCAAATCGTTGCGTTGCTTCGGGGATAAAAATAAATATTGAGTAGCATTACTCTATTAACCTGTCAGCGATTTTCATGAGCGAATACGGGCATATAAATCCCGAAAATGGTATAAAACCGCCTAATTTAAATCCTATGATTATTTCATTTTCACGTATAGTTCGTAAAGATGTGTTATAAATATACGTTAAAACGGGTAGTTTAATACAGGATTATTATATTTTGTCTTTAGTGGTAAAAAAGTCGGTGCTTAAATCCGCCTGTTGTTTAAAATGTAATTTATTTTTTCAGACAAAAATGATTAAAGAGCATAAAGGCCTATTTTTGACATTACTTCCAGAGCGTACATAGCAGTTGCTATTTTTTTTAATTTAAAAATGACTAACACAATGGACAAAATAAAATTCCATTTAATGCAGAATCGTTAGCTATTTTTACAAGGATTTTCATGCATAATTTGTTTTGTTGATGCCGTCTTCTTTTTTTACCGAAAACGACAAGGTTGAATTTTTAGAATGGACATCGATTCAGATATTTCATGTATTTATTGGAGATAATATTACGTAGTTATGTGAATTATTTCTACAATCGTTGTTGAATTTATTGTACAGTTTCTTGTACAATAACTTCCAGAAATTGGAAGTTGTAGCACTGTCTTGGCTCCACCCCACATAGGTATTGGGATGTATTGAACACTTTGTTTTCCAAATAAAATGAAGTACCACTGTGATACAAGGGATGTTAGAGACAAAATTTACAGGGATATGGAATATTACAATAATTCTTCTGATATCTGAAACATTAGTCCAAACCGTAACCTTATATTATACATCATCTGATTGACCTCTATTTCTAAGCCCTAAAGTAGCCCTTAATCCCTAACCTAACCTTAACCACAATTCAATTTTAAAACTACCCTAACACAATCATTCAACCTTACCTTAATCGCCTCAACATGGAGTTCTATTACTAAGCCCCTAACAAAGACCCTAACACTAAATCTCAAGATCTGTCCTTATTTTAACCTGATATTAACACAACCTCTAACCTAATCTATTTATAAAAATAAACCAATAAACCCTTCCTCTAACTCTAAATACTAATCTTAACAAACCCAACCGTAATGATATCCCAAATATTACTTTTGTAATGTAAGAATTCTATCTACAACAAATAATGTATGTGACTTTAACTGGAACGTTATTCATTATGTAAATCAAAACCCATATTCATACCTAATAATAACCCAAACCTGAATCCTTATGATGATTATAATCCGATGATGAATCCTAAAGATTTTTGTAATCCTAATCTCTTTAACTTGAAAATTTATTTCAATGATTAATGTATAAACAAACCCTTATTTTGTTTATAACGAATCAATCTTAAACTAACCCAAACCCAATTCTAACCTTATCTGTAAGCCTTAACTTTACCATAACCATTAACGATACATAAACCAAACTTTATCAATACCAATATCCTAACACTACAATTTCATCCTAACTCTTACTACCTAATGATAACATGATTCCAAACATAGCCTAATACTTAAATGAGCCCTAAACTTTTACAGTGATGTAATCCTCAATATAATTCAACCCAACTAATGTATTTAATATTACAGTATGTAACCCATACACTATTTGACTATGCACAATGATACCATATGTTATCTCTTACCCTTATAATAACCCTTACCTTTATGATAAATACTAAATTATATGATAAGATTCCAAAAGATTTATGTGATACTAACTTTGAACTCTCTGTAACATAGCCATAACCCCAATGTTGACATCCAGTAATAACACAAGAACTTTTAATGATATCAAACAAGCACCAACGTCAAAAATGGTATTATCCCCCCTGATGAAATTAATTCTACCCTAACAAAAGTAACCCTTAACAAAACTTAACTATTATCATACACCTTAACCTATTCCCTAATACTGACTCCTTCAAAACCCTAAACCTTGGACTTTACTAACCATAGCTAAGTCTTAGCCAACCCTCTAACCCTAGTTTTATCAAGTCTGTTAAATTGACCATACTGATGGATATCATAAGTCATTGAAAACACATAATGAAACGTCAATTATAAACACACATATAACAAAAGATCTTACTGACATTGATATAAACATAACGTTAACTATAACTATGAAAAAAAATATGGAACTAAGGTTAGGGATACCTTAGACTTAGCTATGGTTAGTAAAGCCAAAGGTTAAACGTTTGAGGAAGTCATTATTAGGGAATAGGTTGCGGTGTATGATAACGTTTAATTACAAAAATATAACAGGATAACAGCAAACACCTACAATGGCCAGGAACTACAATAACATGCCACAATTTACAAGCAAACGGCACCAGAAAAACAATAATGAAGACAAGAGACAATCATAAATAATGATAGGAACTCGGGATAGCCGGACTTGGTACCGGCTCTAGCAAAAGCCAGTGGTAGGGTTAAACCGGTCTATGGGTACCCAAACCTCCCCTTTCTCTATCCCGTTTCCATATAGTATCATAAACATGCGAATAAAACCGAATACAGGTAGACTACTAACTCAATGACCACTATCTTGGAACAGAAAAGGCATATTTTGAAAGAAGGGTCAAAGAGTGCTCGCCGCTAAACTGTCGGCTAGCTCAAGGAATCTAGTCTGCTGGTAAAACACTATCGCACTACGGAAGAATAAACAAACTCAAAACTCCCCCAAGGGTTTGGTGAAGAGTCATGTTTAGGGTTACTTTTGTTAAGGTAAGAGGGGATAGTACCATTATTAACGTTCGTTTTTGTTTGAAAGCTTTAGGTTAAGTTATCATTATAAGTTCTAGTGTTATTGTTGGATAATAAAAATACAAAAATACCGGAAAATACCGGATGGCAAAATATGATTTTCAAAAGTAAAATTGCAAAAAAATCTATGATTCTCATTTCGGTGAATTTCCTAAAACTTTCAAAGACCTGATATTTTTTTTTATTCTACCAAGAAACTATAATTTTTGAAATTTCTTTACAGTATTAAGAATTATTTTCAGTAGTAAATCGCAAAAAAATCTTTGATTCCAGTTTTGGTAAATTTCATGAAACTCCAATTATGTATATTTCCTGAAGGTCTTAACGGTATTCAGTTATTCGTACCCCATTGCGCATGGTTAACCCAGTTTTGGTCGGTTTTACACACTTTGAGATTACCCCATATTTACTATCAATACTATAAAACAAATATTGATAGTAAATATGGGGTAATCTCAAAGTGTGTAAAACCGACAAAAACTGGGTTAACCATGCGCGATGGGATACGAATGACATATATAAAAGAAAATAATAGCACATACAAAAGAATATCCATACCCCAAGCGCCTGTGGATTTTGGGAACATGAAGGCACATTTCCATTAAGGACACTATATCATATGGTGTACTGTGCCTTCTTAATTTCTAACAAAAACGCGAAGGCACATTTTATAGAGGACACCGTTTACACAGTGTGTTTAATGTGTAAGCCATAATATTGTCAGGTGACACCACACTATTTCAATACGCCAATTTTTGACAGACCTCGAAAAAAGTACTATCGAAAAAAGTACTATTAAAAATAGTGCCTTTTAATTTGTAGTGACTCCAGCCAATACATGTTATAATCAGCAAGATCATAGGTGAATGACGGAGAGCAAAGAACAGTTGAAAAAACATGATTAATTTTCGTAACAGGCTAGAACGGATCGAATGAAATGCGACGAAACACCGAAAATTCTCTGTTGCGACTATGTACAAAATTAACCGGAACGTTTCAATTCAATTTTATTTTCATATTTGACATACAACATATGGTTGTTTAAAATATTGCAAGGGCAAAGCATTTTAAAAAATGCAAAGCATAAAAAAATCGACGGTCAAAAAGCAATAGTTGCGGACAAAAAGAAAAACTTGCGGACAAAAAGCAATGCGGACAAAAAGCAAAAGTTGCGGACAAAAAGCAAATATTGCGGACAAAAAGCAAAGCGGACAAAAAGCGACGGACAAAAAGCAAAAGTTGCGGACAAAAAGCGCCATTTTGCGGACAAAAAGGAACAACGGACAAAAAGCAACATGCGGACAAAAAGCACTGTATCAGACGATCGCAAATAATTGTTTAACATAGAATATGTTATTTCTAGTTTCACCTTTCTTTACAGGACTTATAATTCGTTAAAATAACCTTCAAGGCCACACACGCATACTGCAGGGTTAAGTTTGTTATCTCTCACAGATTTTTTTTTCGGCATGAAGAAGGTGCGTACTGCTTTATTACTGCGGTCAAGGAAGTGGCAAAACTTTCAGTTTACCGAAATTAATATTCACATCCCCTTTCATTGAATCACGGTCATGCAATGACAACATTGAATCCATTTTTCAGGTTTTCACGTCTGATATATTTGATATTACTGATTATTCGGATTTCGTTTGGTTGTATGCATTTTAACATTTTTTGAAATTATTGATTCTCTTTGTTTGGGTTCTAGTGCTGCTGATGAGGAATAAATTTCCGAAATGGCCATTCAGCTCAATAAAATTATTGCAGTTGGAGTTAATATATGTGTTATGGTCTCATGCTCATTTACTCCGTATCCTTTCGTAAAATCTACAATGTAGACTTTTCACATCTAACACATTGCGTAAGCTTTAGTAGTTAATCTGGACTTCATTACAGTAAAGGTTTTGCCACTTCCTTGACCACAGCAATATATCAATTTTTCACAAATGGAAATAAACAAAGACAGCATCTAAATAACTTATATTCTACTAGTCGCAAATTGTTATTTTCGATAATTTTTATTTGTTTTTTTTCATATATTATTAGGATGCAGTTAGAGAGATAAGGAAATTGGCCAAGTTTTTGGAGGTCAAAGACGATGTTACTTTATTCAAAGATATTGCTGCAAAATGCAGTTTCCAGAATTTGAAAGAAGCAGCTAAATCAAAAACAGGCCTAACCAACCAACAAACTGACGTATTTTATCGGAAAGGTAGAATTCAAATAATATTTAAATATAGTTTCAGTTACTTGGTATGACTGTTCTTTATGTGAATTAACGCCATTATATGGTGTTGACAATAGTTTTATCAAATTTAACATTAGGTTGATATATTGATTTATTAAATGACTAAAAACTCTTTCTCTTAATTCTGATTAGATAAAAGTATACATTACTTCTAGTGAGGAAACAATATGATCACCGCTCAATTATCACGGGGGGTCACTTAACATTAATATTGGTACGACCTTTTCATATATTTTCTGAAATTTTGCAACCTATTCATATATTTTTGTAAAGCGTAAAGATCATATGGATAATGTCATTTTGCTTATTCGAGGTTATAAATTGGATGTTGAAATTTGCAACCTTATGATCTGTTCCAAGAGGAAATTTAGACCTACGGATATATTTCTTCTGATATTTCTTAACCTTATCATATATTTCAGACCTGGAAAAACAGACCCTTTTAGGCCGCACATCCGTACCTACCGGCTTTATATAGGTAGTTACCCCCCCCCCCCCCCGTGTCAATTGTGCACGCTAGGTAGACATAACATTTATCACTTCTGTCGCGTACCCAAAAATAGATCAGGGGAAAACCCAACGTCACATACCGTAAAGTCACACTGAAGGGTGTACCCATATATAGTAGCAGGGAAAATCCATTTCCCTAAAGTACAAACAATGTCAAAACATAAGTATCAAAAGAAGTAAATGGAGAAAACTGTAAAAGTTTTGGAACAAACAATTATTCATATAATAAAATTATAAATGACTTTTGATTTCGGTAAAAAACACAATTTAACAACCCGCGAGATCTGATAATTATTACATCTCTAAGGGTTGTTTAATTGTGGTATTACGTGTTACCTCATCAAAAGTCATTAATTGTATGTTATTATACGACTAAAAATATACAAGAATACTCAGCATTTCGCTTACCCGTTCAAAATTTGATGATTAACGCACAATTTGGCGGATGTCAGCGTTAACAAATATATAGTAACAGGGGAACACCATTTTTCTAAACAAGCTAAGACTTAAGTGTAAAACGAAGGAAAAAGCAAAAGTAAAACGTTCAATTTTCGGAACAATTATTAATATAATAAACCAATTAATGACTTTCGATTTCGGTTATAACCACAATTGATCACAATTTAGCAATCTGCGAGATCTGTTTAATCACCTCGGCCGTTAGTTTCGATTATAATCAAATATCTTGGGTTGTTAATTGTGGTATTAACCTCATCAAAAGACATTACTTTTATAATATCAATAAAGGTAGCAACGGATGATGCAAATACACAGGTCATGTTATTATATTAGATCATACTTTCAAATTTGGACATTTTATTCTTTTAGTAAATCCAAACGTAATTCTGCCAACCATCCTGACAACCTGTTTGTAGTGCCTATATCTCATTATTCTTTAATACCAAGTTTTCTTACAATCGACTTGATAAGTCCCATTTGGTTTTCTGTTTGTTGTAATTATCCACTAGTTGAGAATAATAACTATTGCATTTGTCGGTCAACGGATGACAGTAATTGTAAGAGTTCTTTGCCATTTAATTAATGTTTGTTGACGACCTCGCAATTCATGAGAAAAAAGGAACATTGAAGTAGTTTTAGCAACGAATTCCGCTCGAACCTGTGCTAAGAGCCGTCTTTAATATGAGGAATGAGCAAAGCTCATTATTAAGGGCATCATGGTGACTTATAGATACAGAACAACAATGAAAGAGTTGTACCATTGCTTGGTTCTACTGTGTATTTTTACAGACTTTGTCTTATGTGTTTTTACTCCATATTCTTGTATTATTTATACAACCAATATACAAACAGAATTCGACGATAAAAACCTAAACGATATGCGTGATATTAAGAATCTAACACCAGGGGAAGTGCGAGACAGGAGAATCTCAGACACCCAAGGGTAAGATTTCCAGTCTCGGACGAAGCTTGCTGAGTCCGAGATGATTGAAATCTTACCCGAGGGTGTCTGAGATTCTCTTGTCTCGAACTTCCACTGGTGTTTAATTTTATTTCTCACTGTATTCACCCAAAATATACTATAACCCACACAAAAATATCGCCCCTTTTTCGTCTGTTTACACATGGAGTTATTTCCCTTTTTGTAACGTCATAAAATCAGGAATGTATACCCGAGCGCGCCATATTTTTAAAGACGATTTTTCTTGTATTTTTCTGTAAAATTTTACTTTAAATTATATAACAATTCTATAATACATAAATTAAATCCATTTATGATCACTAATGAGGACAGATGTAGACTACAGACCCTAAATGTGCAAACACAATATTTGCCGGTAAACTGCACGTGATTTTTTTTGTCTTACACTAGTGTAAGACAAGGAAATCTCACACCGCTAAAAATAGGAACTGCTGTGTCTCAAAAGTGAGAAATTATAAGTACAAAATAATTATAATTTACATAGCGTTAGATATTTCGTAGTAAATAGAAGCAGATATGGAGACCATAAAAAGTATTCTAAAGTAAAAAAAAATAACACATGGTATTATTAGAATAAATAAATTTGGTATTTTTGCACTGGATTGTATCTCAATGTATGGTCTTAAATGTATATGATTTCCTCTTACGGATGACACAAAACATCGATAGTAGAAAACCAAAGGAACAAGGCACAAGTAGATTACAAAAATCAAAGTCAAAAGGTACGGCAAGAACGAGAAGACCAACCAAAATAGTGAAGATGGTAGACGTGAAACACTAAAAAAGTATACAAAAATCACAAATATAAGACTCAAGTCTAAAACAATTACAGTTTGACCTCTAAAACAGAGAGTTATATCAGATGCCCCAGAAAGTATGTTCTTCTCCACATAAATACCCGTCATGTAAATCAACACTAAACAAAATATATTTTGTATTTAGTTCTACTTATAGGAAGATGATTACATGCACATACATTATAAAGCTTGAACATGCATTTTTATGTTAGAAGGAAAAACTCCATTCTCATTTATGTTTTTGTTTCTTGGTGTTACCAATATACAATTGTCCTTTGATTATTAGTTTTTAAGACTATATTTAATCATTTCAGGTGAGGTCGGAGACTGGAAAAATCATTTTACTGTAGCTCAAAATGAAAAATTTGATGAGGTTTATAAAGAAAGAATGAAAGATGTGAACATTACATATCGATTTACTTTGTAGTCATTTTATTACATAGCCGTATAAGTGAACTCTTTAGAACAACTTATGTAATAAATATAAATATTTATCATACCTACTCAAGATATGCGCCTTTTTGCATGTGTGATAAAGAAACATTTAAGGCAGTCATATCTTCAGGGGTAAAATATGAAATCTGTGTTACAGGGGTGTGTAATATGAAATCCGTATTGCATGGGGTGAAATGTGGATTTTTCAAAATGGCGACTGACGATTTTCCAATTCATGGATTCCAAAATTTCAGTATTACTTTACCGACTCTAGTCGTAAATCAATTTCTCTAATGATATTTGAAGTTAAAACCGGTTCTTATCCGTTAGATAGATTTTTGTGTATTCAGCATATGTTGAATGAAGTCAAGTACTATTTCCCGCCAAATTTATTCGAAATACAATTCTCTGTGTTTATCATTGGAGAAAAAGATTACACCACTTCATCCCGATTATTACCATATTTTGTTCCTTCTCGATAGTTAAATTTAAAAATTGTAAAATGCTCGGCAAGCCTCGCAATTACAATTTTAAAATTTAACTATCCTTAGTGGATAACATATGATAATGAACGGGATCGTGTTGTGTAATCTCTATTTATTTATTCACTTGGAACAAGCAAACTTTTTTGAAGATTTTAATGTAGACCTGTCATAATGTGGTTGTGTCAGTAAATGACTCCCGTTGTTTTGAACACACTTTTGTCGTTTTTGTGAAGAAAAATTCTAATGTTAGCAAAGATAAAGCAAAAAGTTCACATTGAATCAATTTTCAGCTACATCTATCCCAGGACCCTTTACCAAATACATGTATATCTTTATTTCTCAGTAAACCATAATACAATGGTATAGAGATACATACAATAGTATACAAAGTTACACAAAATATTGATAATATAACGAAAGATGACAGAGGTAAGTTTCAATAAAAATTACACAAATATAAACAAAAAAAATGAAATTTGGCAGAGATAAGTTTCTATTAATTTAAAACCACTTGTCACTTTACCCAGGAGAGGCTACACCTTTATCAGTTATCATAATAAATTCACACAAATTGTTTATATCAGATGTATTTTTACTACTGTATTTTTACTACTCATTTATTCCTTGAACATTAAACAATTGGGACGGTTTCTAAATTTTGGTCTTATAAGAGCATTCCTTTCATTAACGAAAAAATTACAAGTAAATATATAATGGTTTTCATCCCCAATATCCCCACTATTACATAAAAGACATTTCATATGTTCCCTTGCAACATTTCGCCATCTTCCAGATTCAATTGGTAATTTATGATTAACTGTTCTGAATCTACAAAAAGTATTAATGTTTCTGTCATCTAAATTTATCAAAAAATGTTTCTCCACTTCTTTAAATAATTTGTAATTCAATGCCTTTGGCGATTCTTGCACAACATTATTCCATTTTTGCTTAAACTGATCTATACAATTTTGTATTACAAAAGACCGCAATCATATACTGCTTATTATATGTGGTGTGTCCCAGACATATGATAAACCACTTTCATCCAAAATATCTTTCACATTTTTTAACCATGGAAAAATATGCCCATGTTTATATAATACAAAACTATACAATACTGCAGGGAGTTTTTGCTGCTTCCCTGTACATGTAACTATCTTTATCCAATAACTTAGTATACACAATTTTATATTTATTTCAAGTGGATATCGACCAAGCTCGCCATAAATCATAAAATCTGGAGTTTACTTTTTTAAATGAAGTAAAAGTTTACAAAATTTTGTATGAACCTTTTCAATGGCTGAATTGTTTCCAAAGCCCCAAACTCACACCCATAAAGCAGAATCAGTTGAACAAATTTATCAAAGAGATCAAGCTGACATTTAATAGACAGATTATGTAATCTCCCTTTTATAAATTTCATACATAGCACGTGTTGCTTTGTCTATTTGTTCTTGTTTAGCTTGTGAAAAATTTCAAGTCTTAATAAAGACAACACCAAGATAAGTAAATTCATTGACTATTTCCAACTCTCTATTTCTATACTTAAGAACGTTATTTTCTTGAAGTCTAGTCTTAGAAAAAATCATGGCCTTACTTTTCGTGACATTAACTTTAAGTTTCCAGAGTTCACAATATTCTGCTATAGAATTTAACTGGTTTTATAAGTCTGTTGGTGACTCTGCTAATAACACCGTATCATCTGCATACAAAATAACAAAAAGTTAAAGATAATTGTTCAGCTCTAGTTCATCAGTTATACTTTTCAGACCCTCTAAGTTTTTACCACATTGTTCTAAATCGTTGATGTACAAAGAGAATAACAAAGGAGACAAATTTTCTCCTTGTCGTAGACCTATGTTGCACAGAAAATATTCTGAATATTTAATTCCATCAAAAATTCTGGATTTTATATTACTGTACATATTAACCATTACATAAAAAATCTTCCCGTTGATATTTTGATTTAATAATTTATGCCACAGCCCAGAACGCCAAACAGTATCGAAGGCCTTTTCAAAATCTATAAAGGCACAGTACATTTTCTTCTTTCTCTTCATTAAAAATTCATAAAGCAAGTATAATACGAATATACCATCAGTCGTTGAGTAACCATTTCTAAATCCAAATTGGTTCTCATTCAAAAGAGAAACGTTTTCTATAAAAGCACAGAGTCTAGAGTTTAATACAGAAGTAAACAGTGTACCCAAGCAACTTACAATTGTTATCGGTTTGTATTTTTTTTTATCACTCTGTTCTCCTTTGTTTTTGTAAAAAGGAATTATATTTCCTACTAACCAATGATCTGGAACTTTTCCAGAATCTAAAACCATATTAAATAATTTGACATTTAAAGACATAAAGATGTTACTAGCACTCTGGATATATTCATTCAAGATTAGATCATCACCACAAGCTTTGTCATATTTGAGTCTTTGATACATTTTAGAATTTCTTCACCAGCCTAGTAGTCAGTACTCTGGTGCTGACCCGAAAGCCGATTAGTTTTGGAACCTTACAATATCTAAATTTGTGTAAATTTTGTTGAAAACTAAGGAGTATCTCCCTCATGCATAGCTCTGTCCTTAGCTAATTTTGGCTTTACATTTAGATCATATTGGTTATTTGTTCTCTATCAGTTTTTTAATATTTTTGAGTAAATGTTCTTCCAAATGTCTAGATTTTATCTGCACTGAAGAGACATAAGTTGTCGAAATGCGCATATGCAGAAAGTAAATTCACACTAACCTCGGTATTTAGTTATTGGTAATAGAAGAATTCATCTGACGTTTGTAATCTCGCTCAGCTTCTTTCATTATCACTCTTTTTGATTCAGCTTTGTTAAATTTGTACCGGCGTTTTGCAATACGAAAACATTTTCAAGATTAGATCATCACCACAAGCTTTGTCATTTTTGAGTCTTTGATACATTTTAGAATTTCTCCACTGTTCACTGGTAATAGAAGAATTTATAATTTCATTTAATTCTTGTGATTCTGTGGGGAGATTGACATCTTCCTCTTCCCCGCCTGAATTTAAATTCTTGAAAAAATCATACAGAGAATCAATACTTATGTTGGACTGTTTTTTATCTCTATTCCCATTTATAATTTTCCAGAATTCCTTTGGATTGCTTTTGCTGAGAGAATCAATTTTTTTTCCTATTTTCTTAATTTTTGTTTTATGTATTCTGACTGATCTGTTCATCTGACGTTTGTAATCTCGCTCAGCTTCTTTCATTATCACTCTTTTTGATTCAGCTTTGTTAAATTTGTACCTGCGTTTTGCGCAATACGAAAACACTTTCTTTTGATCCAACATTCTTGATCAAACTATGGTTTATCATTTTTTTCTACTTATTACACGAAAATTACTATATATGTTTTCATATGTACCAAAAACCTTTTCTGCTGAATCAATAAATATGGAATCAGCACATGCCACAAATTTGTTTATATCACCAGAAGCCAACGTATTAGAATTACTAAAATTATCTATTTCATTTTCTAACTCTAAAACTTTATTTATAATGTCGATTCTTTGTACAAAAACCATTTCTTTTTCTGCTACCCAGCTTTTAATTCTTTTATGATAATTATTTTCTGCATTTACATTACTTATTGAAATCAATATCTTTTGTCAATTTAAACGCCACGCACAATTCAACTGGGCAATGAACATCTGAATATAACGAAGAAAAATCATGAACTTCTAACTTATCAATAAAACAAAGAATATGTACATATAAAACAATCTACGACTTGACTCTCTACATGTAAATTCTCCCTCTTTATCACCACCAACTCTGCCATTCAATATAAATAATTGATTACTTTTACACATATTTAACAACATATTTTTATAAGAATCTTAAACACATCTTTACTACACCTTTGCTGCAACATATTATTCCTAAGTAAACAATGGCTAAAATCTATTGATAATTCATCTAAAAAATTGTCATGATTACTTTCAGTAAACTGAAAAATCTAAATCATTGCTTGTTCTACTGTTCAAATCTCCAGCCAAAAGAATATATTTATGATTAAAAGAAAACTTCAAAATTTCACGTTCAATTTAATTTATACCAAATGCTATGCCCCCAGATTTCACTTCTATTCTTACATAAAATTTAAACCCAGGTATATGTACAACATCATAATCATCAGTTTTTGTTTCAGTTAAACACAAAAAATCGCAATGTTCAATCAACTCAATAAATTTTGGATAATTAGTTTATTAACAAGACCACAGCAATTCAATGTTAATATATTAAAATGATATGTTTCGTTTGGCACATCACAGTTTGTTGTGGAGAATTCATGTTTGTGCTTTCCATGGGGATCCTAGCGTATATCCGGTGTAGAAGACGTGCGCCGTCTCATGTTATACGGGCGCCTTTCTGGGGTAGTAAAGTTTGCTTGCCTATCGGGAAATTGATGATCACCTTCGGTTACTTCTGCTTGCTCGTTATACACCTGGCCATCAATATACAAAATGTTTCTTACAAGTTTTACATGGCAGCCTTCAGAGCGTTTTTGTTTCATGATGTTATACAGACTTTTCCTTGCTTGTTCTATAACTTAGGGGAATTGCTGGTTTACTCCAAAAGGCTTGTTTTTAAGTCTATATGTATTAGATAATACTCGAGCCAAATCTTTATGAAAAATGAATCGAGCCACAATGCGTCGTAGGCGTCCTGTATTTCCTGGCGCCGCTCCGCTTCCATATCTGTGTACATTTCCGACTTCGATCCATTCTCTTATTTGAACTTCTTCCATATGAAATTCCTTATCACATCCTCTGTGTTTTCGTTTTTTAATTCTTTAATACCAGTAAATATTAAATTGTACTTCATCGATCTACATTTAAGATCAACAATTGACTCCTTTAACACTTCATTTTCTTCTCTAATGTCACTAAGAGCAGTTTTCATCTCTTGGCGAAGTTCGCTTGCCTCATCTTCTGGATCATTTCTAATTTGTGATACTGAAGTCCTCATTTGTCTCACATCCGAAACATTTATTTCGTGTTTCTGTTTGAAATCATCAATCATTCCCTGTATTGTTGTGGTAAAATCTTACTTAGTATTTTTTAATCTACTTTGATCCGTATCCAGTTGATTGTTTGACGCTTTTATTTTTGATATTTCCGCAGCGTGTTTTATGCACATTTCATTCAAATGATTGACATCCTTGTTAATTTAAGAAATTGCGTTTATTCAAAGCTCTATTGATCTTGTTAACTTGCTAAAGAGTGCAACCTTCCATTCATGTCCAGCATCAATTTGTATAAACTATCTAATGTAACTATTTGATTCTGATCACCGTATGATATATCTTTACTTTCATTAAATACATCTGAAGTATTCATTGAATTTGTACCCACTCGTTTAGAGCCTCAATTTGTCAATCAATTCATGTCAATACACATGCCTGAAGTCACAAGTCAATAAATACTATACTCTCGGTGTTTTACGTTAAACAAAAGTAAACACACAAATGTCAGTAATAGATAAAAGTGACAACAAAAGTCCGAAGCTACAAATTCCAAACTTTCCCAGACAAGAGTAGTATATAGGGACAGTTCGCTTATTATTTCAGATGGTGGAGCGTGGTGGAGCCGGAAGTGACGTAGACCGGAAGTCACGTGACCGGAAGCGGAAGTCACATGACCGGTTGTTGATATGTTTGGGTTGCGCATGCGAAACCGGAAGTAGCCCTATTTGAGGCCCTAGTCGGACCTATTGACCGGAAATGACGTGTTGGAACAACACGTGATCCTGCAGGGATGTTGTATGACCTTATAACAATGTACATGCGCGACCGGAAGTGGGCGTAGCCCCCGGTGTTAACCGGAAGTGGTCTTGTTTGAAGCCCTAGGCGGGCATGTTGATAGGAAATGACGTGTTGAAAGAGGGCAAGACCGCGTAGGGGTCGTTTATGACCTTACTACAGTGTACATGCGCGACTGGAAGTGGGCGTAGTCCCAGGTATAGACCGAAAGTCGGGAATTTTCTTTCATTATTCGACTTTTTGTATGTTGTAACAATGTTCTTCTTTGTATTTTCTTCCCTTTTTATTCAATTTCTCCCTTGTCTCACCGTTTTTAAATGTTGGTATACCTATTCAACCCCTTTTTCAGTATTGTTCTTTGTATTCTCTTCTTTTTTTTTGTTTTATGTTCTCCCTTGTAACACCCTTTTTATTGTGGTTATACCTTTTCAACCAATTTTCAGTATTTTCCTTTGTATTTTGTATCTTTTTCATCCAATTTATGTCTTAATTTCCTCTTGTCTAACCTTTTTTATATGTAATTTTCTTCTGTTCTACCTTATTTTATAATTATGTCCCTTTTTCATCCAATTCTTAGAGGTATTTCCTTTTCCCGCAATATTTCTATGATGTCGTCTGCCATTACCTTTTTATTATTTTTTCCTACCTTATTACACAATTATCTCCCTTTTTCATTCAATTTTTATAGTTATATTCCTTTTCCCGCCAAATTTCCTGAATGTCGTCTGCTATTTTTAGATGTCCGCCATTTTTTTTATTGAAATCAGTTATTTCCCTTTTCCCGCCTTATTTCTATACTTTCGTCTGCTATTGGCATTGTATTATTATTTGCTGTATATTACATAATTAATTCCTATTATATTACATAATCATCTTCCTTTTCATCCAATTCTTAGAGTTATTTCCCTTTTCCCGCATTATTTCTATACTTTCGTCTGCTATTGCCGTTGTATTATTATTTCCCATTATATTACATAATTAATTCCTATTATATTACATGATAATCTCCCTTTTCATTCAATTCTTAGAGTGATTTCCCCTTTCCTGTCCAATTTCTATACTGTCGTCTGCTATTGCTATTTTGTTCCCTATTATATTTATTGATTATCTCTCTTCAATCAATTCTTAGAATTTTGTCCCTTCTTTCTCTAGTAAAATCTGCGATTTCATGATCATCTTTATTTTATCGAATCTCTAACCCATGACAACTTTATATTCATTTATTATTATTTGAATGTTATTCTATTAGAGTTGTGTTCTTTTTTTTTATTTATTTTTGAATATTATTTTTTTTTCTAATTATTAAGACTCCCAACACATACACCCGACCTAAACTACTTCATTGATGGTGTTTATCCAGTTTCTTAACCTTTAACTTGAACTGATATTAATGGTATATTTGCTAGATCTATTGTATTGTCATATGCAAGAGCTTACTTAGGTCACTCTGCATTTCTCCAGGCTTGTGATAACCGTATAGTTATAGGCTGCATTACCCCTTTTTCTTTCTTTTTTTTTTCTTTTTTTCTTTTTTTTTTCTTCTTTGTTTTGTTGATGCTCATTTCGGCTTTGTCTCATTCGTTGTGGTGTTGACTTTCTTGGCAGTATAGTCTTCTTGTAATTTTTTGCGGTCCTTTTTCACCTGTTTGTTCAGTTTGGCCCATTCGATATAAAACTCGGTACACATTTTACAAATCCACCTTTTATTGTCGAATTCAGAGCGTTTCTTTACTTCTTGTCATTTGGAACACTTCTTTTTCTTGGGTTTTAGATGCATGGTGTCAGTCTGGATAAAAGGGAGCTCAGGCCGGATTTTCCGCCGATATCCAGGTTTCGACTCTTCTTTTTCTTTCACATATTTCTTCATTCCAGTAGGAGTTACGACGTAGATGCACGACAATTTGTCCGATACGTTCGAGAGTTGGGAATCAACTGACAAAATTTTTAGTTGTATGTTCTTTTATTCATTTTCGGAAGTGATTTGTTTCAATAATGAATTTTCCATTTTATTTCCAGTTGACAGAGTAGAATGCATCAACTAGTCTTTGTTTCCATTTCTCGAGGGCTTCATAATGCTTCTGGAGATTTTTAGCCTTCACCAAGATGGCGTAGACCTCAGCGGGACGGGATGCAAACAATAATTGTAAATGAATTTTATCCATTTTTTTGTCAGTCTACCGACTGAGAAAGCCGGTTGATCGCACTTTTATATAGTCTCGATGGTTGTGATTGGTCGGTTCATTTTGTAAGACTGCTTCTGATTGGTTGATTTTCCTACATTCTGATTGGTCAATCCATTGTAAATGGAGGCTTCTGATTGGTTGAATTTCCAGCAATTAGATTAGTCCATATTATGTACAGCTTCAATCCACTTTTTGTCTCAAAAATGATTACTATCGGTATGATACATTTTCATCTCCTTTTATTAGCTTATCTGTAACCTAGAGTAACTATAACCTGTTGGAACTGTACCCCAAAGTCCTGTTTCCATAAAAGTATTTCTATAACCTTAGTAGCATTGGCTTAACCTCAGTTTGTTAATAAAAAACTATTAATTTTGTCCCTGTACCATAGCCCTTACCTCAACCTTCATGTTACAGTGTTGTTAGACAAGTTATGTTGTATTTGTCGTGATATGATTTTAGTGCTGTTTGTATTTACCAGAGTTATTTGAACCTAATTACAAGTTTTTGTCTGATATGTTTTGTCAGATACACATTTTTTTCGTTCTTTTTTTATGTGATACTTTGTTCACGAATTTTAGTGTCTAGATTACTTTCCATTCTGAACTTTCAATTTCTCAATTTTGTATTTGGTTGTTATCCATTTGGGATTTGGTTTCTCGTTTCATTTTGTATTTATAAACAACAATATATTAACAGATATGCATTTTTTATTATCTCCGTCAGTTAGGTTAACACGGGTCGGAGATCCACATGCTTCCTGTACAATGTGTATTTAAATTAATGTTTTCATTTCAAATGTTCACATTGTAGTACGTGTTCGATTTTCCATACCAATTCTCCTGGGCATAGTTGGCCCACCTGCATATTAGGTAATTGAATAAGTCCAGTCCTGGGCACTGAATTGTAGCCTGTACTATATCGTGCTGTTCCATCTCAACTATCACCTCCCCTAGAATTGAGTCTATTATGTTGCGTAGATCAAGTAAGAAGTCCTGAACGTTTTTAACTGTTAGTGTATAACACATTAATTCTATGCCAGGTGGTACCACCTGTTTAATTTTCAGCTTGATTATATACTCCCCATTGTTACAGTCTGTTGGCTGGTGTTCTGGTTTAACTGTGTGCTTCTCTTGTTGATGACATATGGGTAAAGGGTTTTGGTTGTGGATTCTCATATGTCGGTTACGATTGTATTTTCTAGAAAATGTCTTCTCACATATTCCACAACTAAATTGGTATTGGTTGTCACGAGATGATGTTCACTGTTATACATCTGTAACGACAAAATCATATTATTTAGTTATAATATTTAGTTATAGACATTATTCTTAGTTATGAATATTAATTAGTGATGGGTAATTATTGTACTTACCATTTACTTTACGTATCTTTGCTTTCGAACTGGTAGACATTGCAGTCTGGCGACTGAGGAAGCCGGTTGATCGCACCTTTATATAGTGCAAGTCATTTGTCTCGACGGCTGTGATTGGTTGTTAATTTGTGTCAGACGGTTTCTGATAGGTTGCTTTTTCCTGCATTCTGATTGGTCAATCCATTGTAAATGGAGGATTCTGATTTGTTGAATTTCCTGCAATTTGATTGGTCCACATTATGTACAGCTTCAATTCACTTTTTGTTGTATAATTGTGTTCGAATTTCCTGTTTCAGTTTGTATTTTTATGTCAAAGTTTACATTTGTTTTCATATTTCTGTTCATATTTCATGTTTTAGATCGTATTTTCGATGAATTTATCGCAGTTTTGTTGTCTTTACCGGCCTTTTTATAAGATGTTTTGCTGCTGCTGCTGCTTCTCGTCAATACTAAGGTCTGCCTGCTGCTGCTGCTGCTTCTCGTCCATACTGGTGTCTGGTGCTGCTGCTGCTGGTGGTGGTGATGGATTGATAGGCTATTGTACTGGTGGCGGCGGCGGCGGCGGTGGTTGTAGTGAATTTAAGGTATCTGGGTGGTGGTGGTGGTGGTGAATTCAAGGTATCTGGGTGGTGGTGGTGGTGGTGAGGGTATCTGGGTGGTGGTGGTGGTGGTGAGGGTATGTGAGTGGTGGTGGTGGTGGTAATTTTTAAAGGTATCTGGGTGGTGGTGGTGGTGGTGGTGTTGGAGAAGTAGGAGATGATTTTGGTGGTAGTGGGTTGTGATTGTGATGGGGTATTGTGATCGGTGGTTTATCACTTTATCCTTTTAGGGCATAATAATAACAAACCCTGACAATACATTTTTATTATTTATTTCATTTAAACAAAATCACAGTAACATTCTAATTTTTCTGTCATTACATTATGGTCAATTTAAGTTTTCTGTCTTCAGTGCTGGTTCTTCTTTCACTAGTATGTCCATCTTCTTAATATCCACTTGGCTGGATTCTGCAACTACCTTCATCCGTTTCAGTTCTGGTTCTTTGTCTTCAAACACAGCTATCATCTTTTCAAGTCTCTGTTTTGCATCCTCAAACATTTGATCTAAAAATTACAAACTTGATACCGGCAGATGCTGAGCATTCTTCAATGGCTTTTTAATATAAAGTCCAGTCATCTCCTGCTAATCCACATCCAATTTTGTAGGGTAACCCTACAGAACAGATTTTCAATGATTTTAAGCACTGCAAACAACTTTGAAACCAGCGGTATCTATTTTCGTAGATATCTTCATACGTTAGTATGTGACGACGAGCCTGGTCAACAGTTCCATAGTCCCACTGACTCAAAAAGCTTACAACATCTGGCTGCAGGAGTTTAGGTGACCTCAATACTTTTATCGTTCCTGGAATTCCTCTGTCTTCTTTGATTGCTAAATTCCGGCTTCCCTCTCCTCTACGTGTAGAATATATATCACCCCATGGAAATTTTTCAGCTATCTGTCGTGATAATCCATGCGCCTTGATGCAAAGACAATTCACTTGATGAACAATAACATCTACATTTTCTGCTTTCAATAAATCTCCGTCAACAATATTTACACCCATTCTGTCCTTATTGGCTTCAGTCTGTTCTTGTACTCCTTTTATATTCTATGTCTATTGTCTCCATAGCTGTAATTCGTCAGGTAATATTTGGAAAACGCCCTCTGATTGGTTAATTTCCTGCATTCCGATTGGTCAATCCAGTAGGTAAACACAGTTTCTGATTGGATTAAATCCATGCATTTTGATTGGTCCACATTCTGTACACCTTCAATCCTCTTTTCGCAATTCTTCTATCAATTGATGATGAGCTGCCCAGATCTCTGTTGCTTTACTTTTGTATTCAGCACAATAGGTTTGAGTAAATACATATAATAGATATATCCGTCCACAATTGATAACCCCATCTTCAAACATGGTTTGCACGATCTGCTTGTAGACCTCTAGACTGCCCATGACGAATTAAATGAGACATCTATGTGCAACTATTTTGAAATTCTATCTGACTTCTTATACCATGGATAACTCTAACTTAACACTATCCATATTTAACCCTATCTCTAACTATAAATTAACTATAACCGTTACCCAATCTAACTCTTACCCTTACCGTAATCTAAACCTAACTGTAACCTATCCATAATATAACCTTGATTCTATCGTTAATCTAATTCTAACCCTAACCTTACCATAATTTAGCTCTAACCCTATCTATCATTTAACTTTAACCCTAACCTTACCATAATTTAACCCTAGCCCTAACCATAATCTAAAACCTAATTCTAACCCTATCTATAATTTAACCCTAACCCTTGCCATACTCTACGTTCATAATCTAAACCTAAGTCTAGCCCTATCTATAATTTAACCCTAACCCTTGCCATACTCTACCTTTACCTATCTGTTATTTTACAATAACCATAATTTAACCCAAACCCTATCTATTAATCTAGTATTATCCTTACTAACCCTAACTCTAACCCTTACCCTAGCACTAACCCTAACTCTAACCCTAACCATAATTTAACACTAACCCTAATCATAGTAGTAGTAAATTGTATTCTATCTCCAATGTAAGAGATATACATGCTGCTTAGAACAAATAATGAATTTATCTAACCTTACAGACAGAATACAAATTACTACTACTATGATTAGGGTTAGTGTTAAATCATGTTTAGGGTTAGAGTTAGGGTTAGTGCTAGGGTAAGGGTTAGAGTTAGGGTTAGTAAGGATAATACGTCTAGAATAATAGATAGGGTTGGGGTTAAATTATGTTTATGGTAAAATAACAGATAGGTAAAGGTAGAGTATGGCAAGGGATAGGGTCAAATTATAGATAGGGTTAGAATTAGGTTTAGATTATGGTAAGAGCTAGGGTTAAATTATGGTAAGGTTAGGGTTAAAGTTAAATGATAGATAGGGTTAGAGCTAAATTATGGTAAGGTTAGGGTTAGAATTAGATTATAGATAGAATCAAGGTTATATTATGGATAGGTAACAGTTAGGTTTAGATTACGGTAAGGGTAAGAGTTAGATTGGGTAACGGTTATAGTTAAATTATAGATAGAGATAGGGTTAAATATGGATAGTGTTAAGTTAGAGTTATCCATGGTATAAGAAGTCAGATAAAATTTCAAAATAGTTGCATATAGATGTCTCATCTAATTTGTCATGGGCAGTCTGAAGGTCTACAAGCAGATCGTGCAAACCATGTTTGAAGATGGGGTTATCATATGTATAATATGTGTTCACTCAAACCTATTGTGCTGAATACAAAAGTAAAGCAACAGAGATCTGGGCAGCTCATCATCAATTGATAGAAGAATTGGGAAAAGTGGATTGAAGGTGTACAGAATGTGGACCAATCAAAATGCATGGATTTAATCCAATCAGAAACTGTGTTAACCTACTGGATTAACCAATCGGAATGCAGGAAATTAACCAATTAGAGGGCGTTTTCCAAATATTACCTGACGAATTACAGCTATGGAGACAATAGACATAGAATATAAAAGGAGAACAAGAACAGACTGAAGCCAATAAAGACAGAATGGGTGTAAATATTGTTGACGGAGATTTATTGAAAGCAGAAAATGTAGATGTTATTGTTCATCAAGTGAATTGTCTTTGCATCAAGGCGCATGGATTATCACGACAGATAGCTGAAAAATTTCCATGGGGTGATGTATATTCTACACGTAGAGGAGAGGGAAGCCGGAATTTAGCAATCAAAGAAGACAGAGGAATTCCAGGAACGATAAAAGTATTGAGGTCACCTAAACCCCTGCAGCCAGATGTTGTATGCTTTTTGAGTCAGTGGGACTATGGAACTGTTGACCAAGCTCGTCGTCACATACTACCGTATGAAGATATCTACGAAAATAGATACCGCTGGTTTCAAAGTTGTTTGCAGTGCTTAAAATCATTGAAAATCTGCTCTGTAGGGTTACCCTACGAAATTGGATGTGGATTAGCAGGAGGAGACTGGACTTTATATTAAAGAGCCATTGAAGAATGCTCAGCATCTACCGGTATCAAGTTTGTAATTTTTTAGATCAAATGTTTGAAGATGCAAAACAGAGACTCGAAAAGATGACAAAAAACCAGAACTGAAACGGATGAAGGTAGTTACAGAATCCAACCAAGTGGATATTAAGAAGATGGACATACTAGTGAAAGAAGAACCAGCACTGAAGA
>MJUU01031242.1:28682-39778 GCA_002080025.1 Modiolus philippinarum
AAAAAAATGTGTATCTGACAAAACATATCAGACGAAAACTTGTAATTAGGTTCAAATAACTCTGGTAAATACAAACAGCACTAAAATCATATCACGATAAATACAACATAACTTGTCTAACAACACTGTAACATGAAGGTTGCGGTAAGGGCTATGGTACAGGGACAAAATTAAATAAAGTAGTTTTTTTTAACAAACTAAGGTTAAGCCAATGCTACTAAGGTTATAGAAATACTTTTATGGAAACAGTACTTTGGGGTACAGTTCCAACAGGTTATAGTTACTCTAGGTTACAGATAAGCTAATAAAAGGAGATGAAAATGTATCATACCGATAGTAATCATTTTTGAGACAAAAAGTGGATTGAAGCTGTACATAATATAGACTAATCAAATTGCTGGAAATTCAACCAATCAGAAGCCTCCATTTACAATGGATTGACCAATCAGAATGTAGGAAAATCAACCAATCAGAAGCAGTCTTACAAAATGAACAAACCAATCACAACCATCGAGACTATATAAAGGTGCGATCAACCGGCTTTCTCAGTCGGTAGACTGACAAAAAAAAAATGAATAAAATTCATTTACAGTTATTGTTTGCATCCCGTCCCGCTGAGGTCTACGCCATCTTGGTGAAGGCTAAAAATCTCCAGAAGCATTATGAAGGCCTCGAGAAATGGAAACAAAGACTAGTTGATGCATTCTACTCTGCCAACTGTAAATAAAATGGATAATTCATTATTGAAACAAATCACCTCCGAAAATGAATAAAAGAACATACAACTAAAAATTTTGTCAGTTGATTCCCAGCTCTCGAACGTATCGGACAAAGTGTCGTGCATCTACGTCGTTACTCCTACTGGATTGAAGAAATATGTGAAAGAAAAAGAAGAGTTGAAACCTGGATATCGGCGGAAAATCCGGCCTGAGCTCCCTTTTATCCAGACTGACACCATGCATCTAAAACCCAAGAAAAAGAAGTGTTCCAAATGTCAAGAAGTAAAGAAAAGCTCTGAATTCGACAATAAGAGGTGGATTTGTAAAATGTGTACCGATTTTTATACCGAATGGGCCAAACTGAACAAACAGGTGAAAAAGGACCGCAAAAAATTACAAGAAGACTATACTGCCAAGAAAGTCAACACCACACCGAATGAGACAAAGCCCAAATGAGCATCAACAAAACAAAGAAGATAAAAAAAGAAAAAAAGAAAAAGAAAAAAAAGAAAGAAAAAGGGGTAATGCAGCCTATAACTATACGGTTATAGCCAGTCACAAGCCTGGAGAAATGGGTTAGAGATTCGATAAAATAAAGATGATCATGAAATATTGTGAAAAATGGAAAATAGAAGGGCAATAGCAGATTTTTCTAGAGAAAGAAGGGACAAAATTCTAAGAATTGATTGAAAAGGGAGATAGTCAATAAATATAATAGGGAACAAAATAGCAATAACAGACGACAGTATAGAAATTGGACAGGGAAGGGGAAATCACTCTAAGAATTGAATGAAAAGGGGGATAATTATGTAATATAATAGGAATTAATTATGTAATATAATGGGAAATAATAAAACAACGGCAATAGCAGACGAAAGTATAGAAATAATGCGGGAAAAGGGAAATAACTCTAAGAATTGGATGAAAAGGAAGATAATTATGTAATATAATAGGAATTAATTATGTAATATAATGGGAAATAATAATACAATGCCAATAACAGACGAAAGTATGGAAATAAGGCGAGAAAAGGGAAATAACTGATTTCAATAAAAAAAATGGCGGACATCTAAAAATAGCAGACGACATTCAAGAAATTTGGCGGGAAAGGGAATATAACTATAAGAATTGAATGAAAAATGGAGATAATTGTGTAATAAGGTAGGAAACAATAATGAAAAGGTAATGGCAGACGACATCATAGAAATATTGCGCGAAAAGGGAAATACCTCTTAGAATTGGATGAAAAAGGGACATAATTATAAAATAAGGTGGAACAGAAGAAAATCACATATAAAAAAGGTTAGACAAGAGGAAATTAAGTCAAACATTGGATGAAAAAGATACAAAATACAAAGAACAATACTGAAAATGGGTTGAAAAGGTATAACCACAATAAAAAGGGTGGTACAAGGGAGAACATAAAACAAAAAAAGAAGAAAAAACAAAGAACAATACAGAAAAAGGGGTTGAATAGGTATACCAACATTTAAAAACGGTGAGACAAGGGAGAGATTGAATGAAAAGGGAAGAAAATACAAAGAAGGACATTGTTACAACATACAAAAAGTCGAATAATGAAAGAAAATTCCCGACTTCCGGTCTATACCTCGGGCTACGCCCACTTCCAGTCGCGCATGTTCACTGTAGTAAGGTCATACATGACCCCTACGTGGTCTTGCCCTCTTTCAACACGTCATTTCCTATCAACATGCCCGACTAGGGCTTCAAACAAGACCACTTCCGGTCTACCCTGCAGGATCACGTGTTGTTCCAACACGTCATTTCCGGTCAATAGGCCCGACTAGGGCCTCCAATATGGCTACTTCCGGTTCCGGTTGCGCATGCGCAACCCAAACATGTCAACAACCGGTCACGTGACTTCCGGTCTACGTCACTTCCGGTGTCGTCACTTCCGGCTCCACCACGCTCCACCACCTCAAATAATAAGCGAACTGTCCCTATATACTACTGACAAGTAAATGGGAGAATGGTCCCACATCGTTTAAACTTCCAAAGAACGAAATCTGAGAAAAAATTGTATTTTACAAACTATGTAGGAAAGATTTATCACAAGAGCGAAGTTGAACACCCTCTGTCATACATTCGTTACTCCTGACAGCCTTGACAATAAAGGTTAATATTTATCACACACATGTACTATATAGGTTATCACAAATTTTCACAGACTGAAAATCTCAAAAGCATTTGCATTGTTTTGTACAAAAAATTGCAAAGCAATTTATTTACAATTTTCAGTGCAAATGTGACATTTAAAGGTAGGAGATATATTCCCATTAATTGTCTGTTCCATTTGAAAATTCGTGTCCGTTGAATGAGTCGAAACACCAAACTAGGGGAACTATCTCTTGAATTGTAGAACACACACGAAAGAAAGAAAAAGTATGGTGGCAAAAGCCTATTTTGTCCTGGCTATACTCTTCATTTAACATTTTATAAATTGTATTTTAGTTAATAGTAAGTGGTCTACTATGAGTTTGAATACCATGATAAATGATGTCCGAAATGACATCATCATGCTCCCTTTGAAACCAATTCCGTGGCGAATGACAATGACTATAAATTGACGCACGTTTTAAAGATGAATTTATAATATTTCATTTCATCAGTGAAATCGGTCAATCATTGAAATATATGATAAATGGTTTATGATATGGCATTTTCAAATCATATCCTATATCATCCCACGACTCATAATAGCCCTTTGTCTTTCAGCCATCGGGCTAATATGGATCCCTCGGGATGATATATGAGATATGATATGAAAAATGCCACAGAATAATCTCTATATTTTTTATTGAAGTGTCATATATCTTCCTTCATAAATATAAAACAAATAACATAAATAATAAGAGAATAGAAATATAACTGCACTGACCGAAAATTTCTACGCACTAAATTCAAAATCATTAGTTATTCCAGAAAACTCAGAATTTATAACATTGTATTTCATTTAAATCCGTCTGCGTGCATATGAAATCTAAAACGCATCATAATAAGTTATTAAGGTCTTTCCCACTTTGCTGGAAAGACCTTCTTGTATTTCTTCTGATTATCATTAAGGTCTTGCCCGTTTCAAACGGAAAGACCTTTTCTGTATTTCGTTTGATTATTATTTTTTTTCTTTTCTGCCTCATCTTCGTAAAAACGGCTGGACATATCCTTTTGAAATTTTAGGACAATAATCTGGACCACGTCCAGTTGATAGGAAAAAGGGAACGGCCGAAAATCTTTTTCGGTTCACGAATTTTCGCCCAAAGTCCGAAAAACCTTGTTATGGGATAAACTCAGAAACCATAAGAGATAGCTGAAGAAGTGTAATGGCAAAAATGTTTGTTAGGATCTGACGGACCTTCGTTACATTTGGACCGAATCTCTACGATGGACCCTTCAAGAGTTATGCCCAATGATATTTTTGTTTGACTTCAACTTTTTGTTTCTGAAGAACGGTTAGTCATAGAATAATGTAGCCTTGACCTTTGACCTTCAAAATGAGGTCAAGGTCAAAAGTCAAGGTCAAGGTCAAAGATTAAGGTTGATATTAGGGTCCGAAATTTTTTCAAAATTACCATATTTTCTTTAGTATAAGTCACACCGGTATATAACATGTATAAGACGCACGTTTTTAAAAGTAAGTTGTTCATCTTTTCTTCCTAATTTTTTGGAAAATTGGTTGGAGATATCCTTTTGAAACTTGATGACAATAATCGGGACAATGTCTAATTGTGCAGCAAAAAAGAACAGTCGAAAATCTTTTTTCGTGCACGAATTTTCGCTTAAAGTCCGAAAAACCTTGTTATGTAATAAACTCGGAAACCATAAGAGATAGCTGATAAAGAGTAATGAGAAAAATGTTTCTTAGGTACTAACGGACTTTCGTTACATTTGGGCTAAAACTCTGAGATGGACCGTTCATGAGTAATGCCCTTTGAAAATTTCGTAACATCTTTAAGTACGATTTTCTCGAAAACGATTAGAGATAGAAACCTGGAACCAAATCGATTCAACTTAGGTGATATGTGTTACATCTGAAAATACAAGGGTCAAAGGTCATTGGTCACTTTGAACTTTGACCTCAAACCTTGTTATTGGATTAACTCGGAAACCATAACAGATAGCTGATAAAATGTAATAGAGAAAATGTGTGTCTTGTTGAGATCTACATTTCTTACGTTGGGTCCGAAATGATTGGACCAGCCGTTTTGGATCTATGGACCAAAAACCGATTTTTCATTTCCGAATTCTGTTTTTTTTTTTTTGCTTATAGCTCAAATACCATTGAAGATACAAATTTACATTTAAAACAAAAAATGTTCAGGAAGACATGACCTTCAAAATCAGGTCAAGGTCAAAGGTCAAGGTCACATTCAAAAATCGTATACTAGTATCATGTTAAAGAATCAATAAATGTACACATTTAGCTTAAAATGTTGGTTTCATCCATGAATCTATAATAAGAATAATATGACGCAACTTCAGGGAAAGACCTAGCAATTGTTCTTCGAACAATTGACATAGTAGTTATTATTATTTTCTTTTTTTTTTCTTCCAACATTTGCAAAAAAGTCTTAAAAGATATCACTTTGATATTTGGTACCATTATTCAGAAATGACCGGGCTTGACCAGACTGACCCTGTGAAGCCGATCTATTTTTAGTAACAGAGTTACATCACCAAACATGGTAAACCTTGTTAGCAGATGAACTCGGAAACCATAAAAGATAGCTGATGAAGTGTAATTAGAAAAATGTTCGTTAGGTCATGACAAAAATTTGTTAAATTTTGTCCGAAATTGTCCGATGGACCATTCTGGAGTTATGCCCCGCAAAATTTTATCCTTTTTTTACAATGATTTTCTCCCAAACCGGAAGTGATAGAGACATGAGACCTACACCATTGTTCTTGGTTCCCCAGGGGCTATTTGAAAAGGTCAAGGTCAAAGGTCATCGGTGACCTTTATTTTGACCTCTAGACTTGTTAGCGGATAAACTCGGAAACCTTTACAGGTAGCTGATTTAATGAATGGAGAAAATGTGTGTCTTGTTGAGACCTACAATTGTTACATGGGTCCAAAATCATTGGACCAATCGTTTTGGACCTATGGGCCAAAAATCGATTTTTCGATGTATAAATGAGGGTTTTTTTGCCTAAAGCTCAAATACCATTGACGATACAAACGTTTATTCAATACAAAAAATGTTCAGGTAGACTTGACCTTCAAAATTACGTCAAGGTCAAATGTCAAGGTCACATTGAAAAAAATGAATTTCACGTTAAAGAATCTATAAATGTACATATTAAGCTTAGAATGTTGGTTTTCCCTATGAATCAATAATGAGAACATTCTGACGCAACTTTGGGAAAGACCTATCAATTTTTCTTCGAACGATTGACGTACTATTATAATTACATTAATTCTGCTTCGTATGATAATCCCTGTATTTGATTGGTTACGAGTACTTCTGATCAATTCCGTAACTGTGTTTTATCAGTCAGTAAAACTTCAGCAGTACGCGACTCCTTGACAACGACAAAAGAAAACAAAGACGGTGGAGTAATCTAAACTGGGAAGTGGTGCATCAACCACGAATTTCATTAAATTAACTAGCGGAAAAGCTTGCATTCCATTATCGGAATGTAATTATAAGTATTGATTGCAATATTTTGCAGTTTTATTGGAGTGTAAAAGGGTGGGACTGTAGCACATTTTGATCTTAATGTGCAAAATGTGCTACGGCCCACCCTTTTACACGACAATAAAACTACAAAATATTGCATTCAATTCTGAAATTAACTTCTAACAACTTGTCAGAACTAAAGATATCTTTTCCAGCGTAGGTATATAAAATTCTGGGCAAAGTTTTAACGGAGATTTTGAGGGTTCCAAAACAAATCAATCAGACAATATTTCAATAAAGATATACAAAAATTATATATAGAAAGTTAGTCAGAATAACAAAGAGTCGAAAAGCTTCGCCTAGCGACTCAAAATTAGTAATGCATTAAACCAGCAATAGGATTCATGATCAGCTGCCTTAGACTAATTTCAAACTTGAATCCACGAGTTAAAAAGTATTGTAATATGAATGTTTCAATTTAAAAAGCATCTTTAAATTGTCATAATTTATATTACAAAATTGTCAAAAATCGTATTTTTATCATGACGTATATGTTTTGAGATATTGTTATCACTGTCTCGTAACCTTTATGGCATTTTTTGTTGAATCTTGATAAGATGACGGAGCATCCCAGCTCGAATAGGTGGATGCCTCATTTTTTTCTCCTTTTCACTCAACTGAACACGTTTTGTGTGAAATTATGTTACTTTGCAGAAACTAAATATAACGGGGGTGTCCACGTCAAGCGTCAGGATCGACGTTCACCACCTAATGTTTACATTTTTCCTCGATAACGGTTGAGTCATTTTGCAGTTGAGTCCAATGTCACAGACTCCGTCAGAAGTGTGCTTGCAGTTGAGTCATTTGGTGAATAGTAATTTAAGGTGCAATGCGCCTTTTACATATCTTTCAGAACGGGATGGCTGTAAGTGCAATTCATTGTTTGTGTGGTGGTATGAAATTAACATTTTAGATACACGATTAAATGAAATAACTCTTTTCTCAGCATTGATTGGCTTGTAATTCTATTTGCTGGCAGACATTTCAAACAAGTGCTAAAATATAATAAAGAATAACCCAGTCAGCTAAGAAGTTTCAATCTTTAGTTGTAAACAGGCGACAGTTACGAAATTATAACCAAGTGATGTTGTAAATAAATGAAATGCGATGGAGAGGGCAATAGTGTCGAAACGGACAACAGCTCAAAAACTGTGGACTCTTGCGATGTGAATCAATAAAAATAAACAAAATATGTAATGTGATAATATAGCAAAAATATACAGTGAAGTAAAAAAAATCTTAATATTTCTACCTGTTTCGAATAAAAAACTTTTAGTTCCATACAATTTATTAACAGGTAAGAAATAAGGGAATGAACTTTGATAACATATAACGCTCGGAATATCGTTTATCTGAATATTTAATGTAAAGAGTTTACCTATAATACAATAATCAGATCGAAACTGAAGAATTGTGCCGTGAAAGTTTTCATCGTCAGCAGTTAGTACATCTCATCGACAAGTTATGCCTCGTTGATTCATTATACTTCGTTAAAACTGTACAGTCCTTTCAGATGCTTTATATTAATGTATGCAAAATCGAATCTGCTAATAGTATTTAAATGCAAACTGGTCCATAAACACGGAATTAAAGGTTCGATCGGTTTAGAAAATATTAATCTACGATTTATTAAAAAGCCATAAAACACAAAAAACACGACCATTAAATAAAATAGTCTTTCCGAATATAATACTCTATGAATATCTTAATTCATATTTATAGATATTAAACTGGGTGTGTTTTCATCATATGTAAGGCCATATTAATTTTAAAAGTGTAAGCCATAACAACATAACAGTTTAACACAAATGACCGCAAGCTTTTTGTGGAAAGATTGTCAAACTTATGCAAAGTTCTGCATATAATATATCTCTGTTTAAAGTGCAGACTGACTGGGTCTCGAAAAGAAGACAAAATATCCGGTCCTTACCCACTTTTCTATTTAACTGGCGAAACTCGTTACCTGGTTGTCTCTTCGACCATTGTTTCTCAAACTTTTGAAATGATTAACGTTCTTCTTTCCTGATTTATCTGAAACTTGATGTAAACTTCTAAGTAGTTGTTAAGGGGGTTCGCTACACTATTTGAAAATAAATAGGATTTCAAATAAACGTGATTTTTTGTTAGAAAATAAAAACAGAAATTATCTAAGTGAAAAAAATTGATAGGTTGATGATCTCGTTTTTGAGATTTAAGTGATTGAAAATTTGGCGGGAAACTGAACTCCTCAGATTTTTTCATAGGATTAATATTAGCAAAGTTTGACCAAGAATAAATGTGACAGAATAAATAAATTTTAATGAAATTTTTACAGAATGCTTATAAAGATGTATAAAATGAAATTATGGGAAAAAATATGGGGGTCCATGGGCAAAAAATTACAATGCTTTTAAATGGATAAAACCTGAGAATTCTGAAAATCTGACAGAAATCCCAAAACATGAGGAGCGAACCTCCTTAAGTCAATCTGACTGTACACAAAATATGTTACTTACACCGATTAGCTACCTTTATCCTCCAAGGATGTTTTGTATAGTGCTAGAATTAAATTGACAATTTAAACAGTTCTTTGTAAATCTAAACCTTCAACTCAAGGGGAAAAATACGTGAATAATTCGAAATATAATCTCAGCATTGCTTTGCCTGAAAACGGAATCCACATAAACATACCAAAGTAGAGATTTTAAATTTGCAGGCGATAAATTCCGTTCAGTTGTTTTGGGCTATCACATTCTGATTTAATTGTCTTATTGAACAATGAATAGATATGAGAAAATGCACCTGAGACCAAGTCTACAAATGTTTGGTAGAAGTAAGCAATCAAACAACGCTTTTATTGTCTAGGGGCCTAAGATAGTGGACAATAACAAAATAAAGATAAATCATATCAAAGAACTTGTAGAAAATACATAGCCTAAAGGATTTAAATGATCGCTGTAATGTGCGGAGGACAAGCTTTTTATGAGCGTTTAGCATCTTAATTTAAAAAAAATTTCGAAACTTTTATTGTTACTTTTCAAATGTTTGGTTTTCGAGAAAATACACAGGCCAGTTCTGTTAACGTACATTTCACGTTAAATTAACTCAAATTTTACTTAAATTTGTCATTTGACTTTCAGGTTAGTCGAGTAACTAACGTGAATTCCACGTTTTGTTGATTAAATTAACACAAAGATCGTGTTAATTTCATGTTGAAGTTTACGCGAAATTGATGTTAATAAATGAATTTAACGTGAGATTCACGTTCGCATTGCCGATGTACTAAACGACTGGGCTGGTAGATTATAAGTGCACCAGCAGTTGCATCGACATATCGGTAATTAAACAATAGAATATGAAATTATATTATTTGAATGATTAGATTTTAACAGACAACATGTGAGAATTATGGCACCACTAATCAGTTTACAACGATCAAATTTTCGTGCTCTATATGCATTGAATCGATTTAAGAAGGGAAACAGTTGAGTCTTTATCCTTTCTCCTGTACCTTTCCCTCTTTCCTCCCGCCTCTTCCTCCTTTCTCCCGGCCTAACCCCCCCCTTCTCCACTTCTCTTTTTCTAGCCATTTTCTCCCCTTTCCGCTTTCTCCTGGTCTCCCTTTTCCCTGCCCGCCCACTCATTTATCCAGATACAAAATGAAACAAAAAAGTACAATAAGCGCAATGCTCTTTCAAGTTATACTGTACTCTCCAATATACAATTCAGCAATGCAAACATGCATGAAGTTAAAATTTATGCATCTCATTTAAGGTCGGAAGTTACTGCTTTGTTTCTAAGTACGTTTAACATTTGACCTTATCTTTAAAGCTAATGTTTCAATAACATGCAAAATAGTCAAAAGCTAATACCACTTGAAACAACTGTTGCTTTTATCCGGCTCAATGTTCGTCGTCGTCTTTTCTTAATGTTTGAAGATAACATTTATAAGTAATAAAACACATCTGTATAATTCTTCATGAGACATTTAAATAAATCTCCTACATAACCCTTCAGTTCCTGTGAGCAGACGACAGTTGAAGCCATGGACAAACCTGTATTGGCCGGATTTCTCCTGTTGGCTCTGATAGGGGTGTGTTCTGCAAGAAGTAAGTTTATTATCTGTGTAGATTGTAAAGATACTAGTTTAAAATACCTTCATTAAATGAAATGATATAATCAACATCAATTGGTACTTCATCGGTCAAATTTGTAATTATTCTAGGTGCCAGTTGCATTGTGTTATACGCCAATGTACATATTAAAGGACTACAAAATAAAGCTGATAATCGGGATTAAGTTTGTTTTTCCTTTTTAATCACTATCATTTGTTTATTGAGAAGGTTAAATTGCCAAATACACAAAAAAAATGTCCTGCTTACAACCAAGCGTCAGCAACAATGTAGCCTCTCTTTTATTGCTTAGGAGTGATTTTTTTTCATATTTTTTACTGTCAAATTAATTTCGGCCGATCGCAGAAACGTAGAATTTTTCGGTATTGGTCCATAAATTAAAAAAAAAGATAATGTTCACCTGCTGTATTGGTTTTTTGGCATCGTGCGTTTGAGAATTTTCTGCATATTCAATTAGCACAATCGAACAGCCCAAAAGTGTAATGAAAGGCTGAAACAGTTGTATTAGACTGTAGTTTGAATATTAATAAATGGTTATAAAGCGCCTAAATCCGTAAAACTGTCTA